>JAMAKW010000078.1:0-225060 GCA_023628315.1 Neopestalotiopsis sp. M2102B
GAAGACCACGTGAAGTAAGTATGGGCGACAAGGTTTAAGGTAGCTTGTCAGCCCCAAGGGCCTAAGGTCAGCCCGGGCTGTGATCAAAATACTGGAGAGTTCTTCAGCCCCCCCCACCCCCCCAAAAGGTGATCGGGGTCATGCGACTATTGTCGTGATATTTAGTGGCTGTATATTGAAGTCATATATCAGTACACTTTGCTCAAGACTCGAACGTTCAGACTACTCTTTTCTAATGTAGAGTTGCTTCATCATTGAGTCACGCTCTGGCCAGACATGAACTTACCAGATAGCTAGGTGGAGGGAACTGAAACATATTTAATACCTCAATCGATCAAACTATAGCTGAATTCTTCAGCCAATGGGACGAGACATCCATGCGATTTTGATTTAGACTAGATGTCGTCGTGCCTAGTTTTCGATTTGATTTTGGACTTACTCCTCACATTCGACTCCGTTCTGCTGGTGTGGGGCATTCGTCATAGTCTCCTCATACCTTCTATGACTTGATGTGGAAAGGTCTCTTTTGTTGGACAGATGATTACTATCCATCGGATCACTTACCATTAGAAACTTCTCTCATTCGTCTGGTCAGACCTACTACGAGTGCCACTTTTACATATTACATCTTTAGGCATTCTTGAATTGTAAGTACTCCAGTAATATTCGATGCCTGCCTTCCCATGTTCCTGTATCTCATGCCACAGAATGAGCTGATCGAAGCGAGGAAATCAACATCTAGCTCTGCCATGTACCTCCACAAGCATGACATGGGCATGCTTCCCATTCACACAGATGCCTTCAAGTGCCGCAATCTCCTTCGGCAATGTCTAAAACAGCCTATGTTGATGGAGTTTGAATGGGCCAAGAACCAGCTAGCAGACTTCAATCTTTGGGCTGCAGAGTTTGGTATATTCTCGCAAACTCGTGATTCCCTCGACGACCGAGTCTTCCGAGAGTGTGACAACAGTCATGCTCTATCCAATGCCCTTACCTTACTCCACGACTGTCTTGAAACCTGCTTGAGAGCCTGCACTTCAAGGAAGAAAGACACAAGTAGCGCCTCAACCCCGCCGCATTCTGAAGTTGTTCGGAAAGAATGGGAACCCCCATCCGAAGAGATAAAATATCCACCCAACCCTCCTCGCTATCGTCAACTGACATCTGTGACAAATGTTGTAAGTTATATGGAGGGTCAAAGCCAGGATGCCTCTGAGATCCTGGCCTGCGCCCAGTGTGATGTCAGCCATTCAATCCGCCAGCTCATTCGGCTCTCTGAAGCGATTCGAAATGCTGGTCTGAGTGCAAGATTCTCTGGCGCGGACAAGCAATTCATTGCGGACGATTACCTTGCGTTCAAGACGGCTTTAGAGAAGTCTGTGCGAGACCAGCTCCCCGACCGCGCGACTGGTACCTCTCATGCCGACTTATCGCCTATCCAAAAAAGACTTATTCAATCAAACCTGAGGCGCAGGAATAGGTTTCTATACTTCCGTAAATATTCGCGCCATTTTGACATGGTACTTCTAGCAGGTTCTGAGGTAGCGGACCTAGACTTGCCCGAAGGAGTATCTGAATACTTCTCGGACAGCAGTCAAACTTCTATCGTCGACTCTGAGGATTTGGATCAGATGAGAGACTGGGAAACAATGCTCCACGAGGACGATAGTGACGACAGCAGCAATCCATCAACCAAGTCCTGCTTTAACAGAACATCCATCTCTCAGAAAGAAAGAAGTCAGATCCCGGGATGGGCTGGAGATTGTCTTTATCCCGACCCCCCAAATGTCCAGAATGGCTCTGACTCCTTCAAATGTCCATACTGTTGCCTAATTCTACCCAAAATATACCAAAAGAAAACCTTGTGGAAGTGAGTTACCCTACCTCTTTTCCGCGTATCTTGCTAAGCAAATACCATAATCAAGTGAGCACCTAATGGACGACATAAGACCATACACATGTATCATCGAGTCTTGCCCAAACCCCGAGGTCTTTTACATGCGTCACGCAGATTGGATGCAACATATCCTCCGAGATCATACACAATATTTCGAATGCCTACTCTGCAGAGCTCCTGGCATTAAGCCAACTCTTTTTCGTACAACCGATTGCTTCAGTCAGCATGCAAGAGATCAACATGCAGACGCTATACCAGAAGAGCTTCAGTCTTTTGAAAGTGTTCTTGTCTTCGCAACTGAACGCCATGTTCCAGTTCGCATACGCCAGTGCCCATTGTGTGACCACACTGGGGCGCCTGATTCCGATGAGCTACTAGATCATATCGCCGATCATATTCACGCATTTTCACTAAAGTCGCTGCCAGACCTTGAGTCTCAGTATGAAAGTGAGACTAAAACTCCCGACATCATTCTCGTAACTACACCTCAGGAGAAACATGAGACTAAAGGTTGGTCTGGAAATCTTACAGATGCGGCCAGGATATTTGTGTCGATTTGAATCTCTACTAATCAAGACTCGGCAGACCCTGACAAACATAAGGATCCAGATCCAGTAGAACGCTGGCCTGAGGGTGAAGTTAAGCAAATTGTCAGCGATCTAGAGGCTGCAAGCCCAGTACAGCGAGTGAAGGCAATCGAACGCATTGCCAAGATCTACACACAAGATGCGTCTGTAATTTGGACTGAGCCTCGCTTCAAGGCACTTCTTGACACCCTTCCTAATGAGCTGAGATGGTTGGCTGAGAGTGATATACTTAATTCCGATCCCACGACCCTTTTACGCGATCAGCCCCTGCCAGCACTCAGGACTCTTCCCCTGATCCTACTCAGAGCTTGGTGCCGAGCGCTATGTGATTCCCTTTTTCACATGAGCTTGAAGATACTGTATCATGAGTCCCCTATCGGAGCATTCGTGGCACTGTTTATCATTCTTTGGGGAGATGGAAAATGGACGGCCGAACGGTGTTGGGAGTCTAGAGACCCATTCATACCATTCGGCAAATCACTAGAGAATGAGACACTTCTTCGGACAATTGTCCGAGACTTAACTTTGATGATGGTACCAGGCTGGCTTTCAAGATGGCTTCCAGGATGGCTTTCAGGATGGCTTTCAGGATGGCTTTCAGGCAAGAATGAGGGTTCTCAGTCCGAAACACGTCTTTCTAATATCATTCCGAGGCTCATTTTGCAAGGTCAAATCAAGTATTTTGGTTTGGATCATCTGATGGTAGCTCCCGATTTTGACCCGGCCTCATTGGATTTACCTAGAAGCATCAGCAAGAAACTTGAGAAACGGCTATCGGACGAAGATCAGTCTGTCCAGAAGGCGGCTATCATGGCATGGGGGGAGATTTTTGCGAAATGGGTTGCCGGTGGAGGCCATAACATGACATCAAGTAAAGTCTAAGTGCAACCGAAGAGCGCAGAAACTGCAAAGTTCCCGCCCAAGACGCAGGTCGCAAAGACAGTTTGTTCTGCTTTTCTCCATTATGAGAACTATAGTTTCTTTACCAGCAATATCAAGCTAGGAGGAGTCACCAAGATATCAATTGTCATTCTGTTTCGCCGGGTCTTCTTGATAAGTGGCATGAATCAAAGGAAATGATAGACGTTTGCTCATTTGCGGTCAGTGGGTATGGCACTGGACAATACCGAAGCCGATATTTTACCGCTTTTCGTCCAACAGATGTAAAGGCGTGCAGAGGTTGCTCACATTGCACACCGCTCAACAATGCATAGTGTCTCCCAAATGTGCATAGGGACCTTTTATACCAGTGGGCCTAGGTATAGCACATACATACCGACGGGACTGTACTCCGACGGACCGCTCAGAGTATACGCTACTCCATACGTACTTTCAACCAGACCCTTTTGCCCCACGCATTATATTGCATGGTTTACCTTGTCCAACTTGTCGCATATATTGGACCTTTTTAGACAAGCATAGACTCCTATAGTCGGTATGTCCTAGATTCGGAGAAAGATAACAAGCTATTGGAACTGGCCATTTAGGCCCAATCTGACGATATTGTCCGCTGGAGTGGATGCCAAAGGAACGCGCACACGACAAAAACCCATGATCGTCGGCTAAGTGGCTAGCTGCAGTGAATGCCGATCATAGAAGACCCCTCTTTGTGTGTGGATTTTTTTTTTCTTGTCTCTTTGTTGTTTTTTTTATCGTGCACGGCCACCTGCCAGTATCAGGAAAGTCAACGAGGGGAGAGGAAACTTTCCCCCTCTCACAATGCGCATATGCCATCTGCCCACTCTGCGTTTGACTAATCTAGTGTAGGCACGATTTGCAGTCTGTATGGTGTAGATCTGTTGAAACAGTGATTGAGTGAGTGCCAAGTGTCAACAACCCACCAAAGTCTTTATCTCCGTTTTGTCGCCGAGATCAGCAAGCGCCACTGCGATGAGGAGGTAAAAGTCCCCAAGTGGGTTTTGCCTCGAGGCATGGACAAAACCAGATTGCCATGGCATGGCATTTCAATCATTTCGGGAGGTTGGCAATTGGCGACAAAAAGCAGTAGAGAGGTTATGCCAGTGCCGCAGTGCGGCTCAATCCCGCGGACTGCTCGGCTTGACTGCTTTCAGTGAAACGTGACATGACTGACTGCATGCGGGCTTGGAAACCTCTTAACGGAGATATGTACTTTCCATTTTCTGCAAAAGCGCGTTACTCCAGCAGTATTCTACCTTCCTGAGAGCACGGTCATCGTCTCATCTCCCAAATCAACGACGGGGAATAATGGCTTGACTTCAATGATCGCCGGTTACCTGCGGTCCGCGGAATACTTGGCCAGCTCTGTAATGAGCCGCGCCAGAGCGGTAATCAGTACTTGTTTCCGTTACCCCGGTCTCGACAAAAGAGAACACATCGCTGAAGTTCGAGAATTGTTGATGCTTCCATACGACTGTCAAGAGCATGGACATGATGACTGTCTTGGAATTGCTGTTGGTGACGCCGGCTTTCGAGAGGTCGACACAGTTGACTCAAACTAGGAACCGCCCAATGAACTCTAATGATACTCTCATCCGTGGTGTCGATCCCACATCCTGAACAACTCGGTGTCGTTTGGGCGCCGGTGAAACTTATCCTCTCTATACTTCAGTTGTACATACGCCCTGCAATATTAGGCATTGACGCAGGACACTGGGGACGCCCCCACAGACCCTGAGGACCCTGGATTCTGTTGTGCTCTGCTGCTTTTTGCGCTGCAGAATCGTAGTCCATTGTCCATTCTTTCCCCTTGTGTCACTCCACTTCGCATGTCGGCGGAATATAATGCAGGAAGAACGGAAAATAATGCAGGAAACAAAAAGACAAGAGTGAAGTAGTAATAGTTGATAGTCTTTGAAGTGTATGTATTCTCAATGATCTTTGCCCGCCTACTCCCAGTATAAAAAATTTAAACATGCTCCCAAGAGACACCGACGCCAAAATAATGCATGCTTGTTGGTAGTCAGCCTTGGCGAGAAGGGCTACATGAGGAGTAATAGAACCAGACACCTTCCCAATGCAAACATGTGTCCATTCCGAATGGACTCCGGCTACCCAAATGAGGAAGTATGCAAATGTCAAATGTGTTAAAAAGAAAAAGTACAAACAGCGCGTGCATGGTGGATAGAAGCTCTCTCGCAGGACGCGCATAGCCGCAACTCCCCTGGTATCATATGCAGAAAACCAATAAAGGCAACAAGGACATGTCGGCGTTGGATTGGAAAATTTTTCGTCCCAATTTGTGGAATCGAATGAGTTTGCGGCTGCTTGTGAAAAGAGCGCATGTTAAGCCCAAATTGCATCTCTCCTAGCGTTGGTTCCCAGATGGAACAAAAAATTTGTAGCGGTCTGATGGTCTGACGGGGCTCCGTGATAGTCGCCCAAGCAAAACCCCCGACAAAAAAAAAAAAGCCAATCCGACTTGGACCCTGAAGTGTAAGGCTACTCCAAGATCCACTTGCTCAATATTGAGCTCGCGTGCGCATTGTTGTAAATGTAACCGACGGTCGACGCTCGTGAGATATTTCTCGTGGTATTTTGCCAATTGCTGGCGGTTCGTGTTTCGCACCCAGTCTAATGCTCAGCGTCCATAGCCCAAAGCGGACTTGCGTATGTCCATGAGTCGTGGCGGCTTTGTGCCGATGGTCCGAGATTCTTCTGGAACAAATCTAGTGCAGAAAGTAGCCGACCACTCACTGTCGCGGTTCCGACATGTCGGACAAGCTCGTTTACGCGCGCAGCAGTGGATCAAAAACTGTATGAGATCGAACCCGAATCCTTGGCCTTGTTTTGCGGGTGGAAATGGACCGCCGGAGTGGACGACCTTACAATTGCCGTTAGCTTATTCTGGCATTCTTAGCCTGCGGGTCGGCGAGCCTGCGACTTCGGTGGCTATAGTGTAATGGAAAGCCATCTGGTGTGTCGTCCCAAAGACGCCCGGCTTCTACCGCAGGTATGTCGGCATTGTCTGTCGGAAGCGCTTGTGACGTCGGAATTCGCCTGCATGGCACCGTCCACCACCTTTGGCAGGGAGCTCGTTTTGACGTCGGGACATGGTGAGCTGCCCTGATTGGGACCCCTGGATCAGTCGTGCGGTCATGGATAATAACAGAATCGCTGCAAGCAAAGCTGCGGGGCCGTTTTCATCGAGTAATGGTTGGAAATGGCCGGCGTTCCGTTCCGTGATTGGTGCTTCGTCGGGTGGGCAGGCCGTTGTGGACGCCAGCGACTCGGTTGACCGCGGAAGTGCTGTAAAATTGAAGACTCCATAGCAGTTGCAAGGGTCTTGGCTCACACAACGTCTTGCCCGACTGAAACCCATCTCGCCGGAACACCGTCTGAACCAATTTCGTAGGGCTTGGTGTTGGCTTTTCGTGGCGGCAGTAACCATCGTGCATGTCCCTCCTGAGTCGTGTCAAACTTGCCGCGCTTGCGCATGAGGTGTTCCAAGACTGCAATGCGAATGAAGTCAGAGTTCTCGCGAATTTCGCGCTGTCTGGGCCCTGGTGGAAAGGAGACAGGAGCGGGTGCTGCTCGTGGGGACGCCGGAGGTGGAGGCGCTATGGTACGATTCGCGGTAGCAGTAACGGGTTTTCTGGACCGCTGCACTTTGTAGGTCTGCATCTGAATTGATGCCGTAAAACTTCGCGCACTAGGCGCCGGGGTGGTCCGGGTGTCGAGCCGTGCGCTGTCCGTAGGGTTCAGGTAGCGGCGCATGGCCTCGCTGGGTGCCTCTTCCAATACAGGTGGTCGACGTTCATCGGTAAAGGGGACGCGAGGATCCATGGTCAGGATGGACCGCGTGAGCAAGTCCTCGGCGGGGACTGAGGATGCAGTGAATGACGACAGTGATCGAGCGGCTGACCGCAATGCACGGAGGGATGCCGTCAAGTTGGACTTGAATGCAGTCTTGAGCGGCAGGAATACCGTGTCCGGCTGCTTATCCGCCTCGACAGGGGATGGAGCAAAAACCTCAAATTCCACTTCGTCGATCTCTGGGTTAACCCATAGGGGGTGTTCCTCCTTTTCACCGGGAGGCGAAGACACCGGCTCCAAGGATCTCCTTGGCTGACGGAATCTCCTGCCTCTCGGTGTCACTGGGCTGTCGACTGAAGGAAGTGTGGTTCCAAAAGAGTCGCCTAAGGATGGGAGACTTTCTAACGAGCCCGCCCTCGTAGATAGAGCTGATGTGAAGCAGCTATCGCTAGTAACAGATGCATCCTCCTCCAAAACTTCGTCTGGAGGACTCATCAAAACGTCCATGGGACTTCGGCCTAGAGAAGACGCAAGACTCAACTCGTGACTGAGATCCTTCTCAGAGACTTGTGACCGCGGCACGATGGAATCGACAGTCATTCTTTGGCGACCGTTTCCCCTTCTACCTTGCTGCGGGATACTCGTAATAGCGAGCAAGGCAGCCACAGACGGTGGAAGCGAATCAGGCGAGCGCTTGTCCCGGCGGCGGTGGCTGCCGCTGGATTGCCTCCGGGGATGACCATCTGCATGGTGTCTAGACTTGTGCGTGTATGAAGCTTCATTTCTATTTTTCACGGGAATTTGGACAGCGCTCGTTGGCGTGTTTGGTCGTGCAACAGCGTTGGCCATGGTTGTGCTTGTACTTGGTGGGCTGTGACTCAGGTCGCGAGGCTCCTTGCGCTTCGGCATATCGCTGTTCGATCGACTAGACAGAACTGCATTCGAGGACTGGGTGGGAGAAGCGGCGATTTGTTCATCTCTCCGTCTCGATAGGAAAGTCGTCGATGTAGTCGAAGTAGACGATGAAGAGGAGGAGGCCTTTGCACGTTTGGAAGTCGGAAGGCCGGGTACAGGCTGTTGGCGCGAGTACAGGTAGGATCTAGGGTTGAGCATCATGGCGGCGGCGGCGGTGCATGGCAGAGCAGCCGGTACTAATATGGATGTGCTGCTTGGTGGGCTGGGCTGATGGCTTGCTTGCCTGCCTCTAGCAGTAAGGTAGCAGGCTTAGCAATGACGGATACCCTTGCCCCGGGGGGGTTGTCTGGCCCGCTGGCGCAAGGAATGCGACGGGCGACCAAACTCAAAAAGCCAAGTGCTGTTAATAATGATAATAATGTAGTATGTAATGTAGGTACACAGCTAGAACCGGGTCGCGTGCTTGACTCGCTGGGGGATCGTGTGTCCTTGCATCAGGAGCGCCCGCTCTTTACGTAAATCGTGCCGGCTAGCAGGTCTCGGCCAGGGCGGTTCCAGTGACGTGGGCGCTGCTCGCATGAAGAAGTGCAATGCTGTAACTGTACTTGCAAAGATGCGCAGAATCAGGGCGAATAAGCAGGTCGTAATTCGTAGATGACTCGTGAGGCGAGGCTCCGCTGTCTGGACAAGAATTTCTGTTCTCCTCGGCTGGAACCACTGACGATGACGGGTTGTTCCTTTCAACTCTTGAAGGGTCGCGAGCGATCCTCTCTGACAATGGACCCTTGCTTCAGGGTCCTTGACTTTGTGGCAGCGGGCTGAAAATGGGGGAGTACAGATGGTTCAGAGCAGAGACAAGGAGACACACTCAAGACTCTATCCAAGAAGACACTCGATAGTCACAGTAACTATTGGCAAAGTAAAAGAGAAGGATCAGAAACAGAGAGTTGGAAAATAAGACGGGCAAATGGATAGATACGGCAAGACGGCGACTTGTTCTCTATTTCCTGGTTGAACCGCCCTGTCCTGTCCTGTCAAAGTGTCTGATCTGCCTGCCTACTACCTACGTACATGACCAACCGACCTAACAAGCCTGCCTGATAAGCAATGCTACAATCAACTGATGGTCGGGCACACGTACCGGCCTGATAATCACTAGTGCCCCGCCGCGGGAGGAGACCCGCGCTCTGCGCGCTCGCTCACTGTCTCTCTCTTGCTCTTGGCTGCCTGCCTGCCCACCTGAGAAGAGGGTACCTTGAGACTTCCATGTACTTGTCATTACTGGGCTGCACCCGCCCTGTTTGAGGTACCTTGAGTAGGGTTCTTTGATGTATGCAAAGCACCGTCCTGCCTCATCGGGGGCTAGCTCTTGGTCAGCTCGCCCTGTGGTACGAGCTCTGATATTACGGGGACCAGCGACATTGTAGAAGTTGCAAGTTACGGGAGGAAACGTCCGTACCAACTGTGAATAGACGAGATGAGTTATTTGCCAATATTTCGTGCCTTCCTGGATGAAACAATTACGGATATGGCCTCTTGCCGGACAGAGGGGGGGAAGGAACTGTGTATGCGGCTTTAATTCTAGTGCAAAGTTCGGAGTCGCGTGGGCTCCTACGGAATAAATAAATATACACGAGCACACTGCATTCAATCCCACAACACAAGCAAGTCTGCCCTGCCTTGATTATGTACCTACTTCCTATGCAGCCAGTGGCCAGTACCAGGACCCTTGTTGTGACTGTTTTAGACGAATAGACATGCTACAACAAACTTGCATCGCTGCCTTGTCTGGCAACAGATGCATAGCCTCGGCCGACGACGTAAATCATTACTATTGCTCACAACCGGGCGATCCGGGTTTCCTCATCTTGTTCTCTGCTTATGAATATACCTGTCAATCTGTCTGCTTGCTGCAATGTGTTCAAGGATGCAGATTGATGTGCGCTGTTTCCCAACAAATCACGTCCTCGATATTTATTCATTGGACGCCGGTGGTTGGGTGACTCCTTTCATGGTTTGTATTTGCATTCATCCTTATTTGCTTATGCCGCCTTGGCCTTCATTTGTACATAGTACTCTGGACCCCCAAAGTCCCCCCAAACTTCCGAGCCGGGAATCAGGGGTCTTGACCTCAAACCCTAACCGTAATAGAAAAACGAGAAGGAAAAAAATTTGACTGGCCTGTACAGACTCTGACAGGCTGGCCTTTCTTGCAGTTTCCTATTCGCAAAGGGTTTTTTCAAATGGGGCGGATCGTCGTGTCGCCCCCTAGCCGCGACGACGGCCTCTTTTGTTGTTACTAAACGACCATAATAGCGGCTGCGAATTCGCAGTCGACAGGGGGCAGTGAATAAGTCATAGTATTTACGAGGAGCCCAATTGAATTTCAGCCAAAAGCCTTTCCGCAGTGGGCTGGGTATAGCATGTGGAGCTCCTACGGTTTTATGTCAACAACAAATGATGAAGAATATTCTATGGGTCTTTTTTTTTTCTCTTCCTGTCCAAGACTTCAAGTTTCCACCCGCGCGAATGGGCAGATGGGGTACATCATTTGTTCACGGAATCCACCTCAAGTGCTACGTACCTACGTTATGGATATTATACCCCAGTACCTTATTCCGATGGGCTTGTGGAGCTCACGAATCAGGCCTAATTCGGTTGTCTTCGTGGGTGAGAAGATGGGGTCTGGCACCATAACACCGGGAGATCGCCTTTTGCGATAAGGAATGGGTGGCTGCTGGCTGCTGCATGGCTGAGCGCCGTGAATGGATTCTCGGGCTATTGCAGCATTGCGCGGCCGGCCGCTACCGTTGGATGGGATTTAGGAATAATAATCGACTCTTGAACTCTCTGTCAATTCGACGCGCCGTGCCCGGAGTGTCTTTCTTCCAAAAGCACGCAAATTAGGTTGCCAAAAATGTATGCGACTGAAATATTGCTCATGGATCCCAAAATGCCCTCACTGATAATCCGCGTTGCCAATTTTTTTTCCTGCGCTGTTTGACCCACGCATTATATGGCCCTAGGCATGCCTTTGCCGACTTGGGCAATTTTTGCCCTGACCGAATGATTCATTCAATGATGCAACGAAATAGCTCGAAACAAGTTTACCCAACCTGCCAACCTCTTTTTGTGACTCGCACCTCTGGCACCTGGGAGATGCCAACTCGACATGAAAACAGAATGTGCTGCATTAGCGGTTCCTGAATTCTTGTTCGCAAGCTGAAATCATACTTTCGCCCAACCTGTGCGGACGTCGTTCGACCGACGAACAGACTTCTTGCTATCAATGCACTATTGAAGCATAGAGCCCTGAAGAGGGATGACTACCAGTTCACACGTTCAGTATAGACGAGCAAACTTTAGCAACCGGCGAGAAGAAGATGTCTCAAAACAAACAACCACCTGGTTAGGCGCAGCGGCCCCATCCGGTCGCAAATCCACCCACACATCCCACGATCCCACGCACAAGTCTGCCGGCGTGCACGTTGGGGAAGCATGGGCTTCTTATCATCGCACTGCTATTCGTCTTCCCCGCAAAAATGATCGTGCCCAAATGACATCAATAGTGTCACCACTCACACAGCTGTCCCGGCAAAAGGGCCACTATCAAACTGCACACGCGAGGGTGCTCCTCCAATAGAAGTGGCTCAGTCGCCAGCTTCCCTCCCCTCCATGATTCAGGTCAGATCCACGAGCTATCTTGGCTTACACACACACATGTGGTGTGAACTGCGCCAACCCTTCTTCTGTCGCCTGAAGGAATAAGTTCAGCTGAATAGGAATATTTGAAGTATTCTAACTTGAGCAAACGGACGATCCGAACACTAATGCCAGAAGTATTGGACGACAAGCACGACTCTCTCTTTTCATACCAAATGCATGCTAATGCCCTTTCCCCGGATTCCTTCAAGAGCTTGTCTGGCATGAGCACATGTTTTTTTTGTTGTTCAGCAGTAGCTCAGACGGACACCGGGCTTGCAGTCAAGCTAGGCGCCGCTTCAGTCATGTCGTCTGCTAGACTCTAACGGCAGTGGGTGCAAGGTTTAGAAGCGTGTATATGATTAGAAAATGATCCTCTGCCCAAAGATTACAAGCAGCATGGACTCGTCGTCTTGTTTTCTTGAATTGCTAAATACCATGGTCAATCGAGCCGGCTCTCCGTTTGCGATATCAAAAAGCACAGACTCTCGAGACAATGGACTTGTTGCTAACTTCCTAGCATCATGGTCGAAGGTGGAGCCAGTATAGAAATACATGTCACGAGACCTAGGAAGTGTGTAAACAGACTCCATTCTGGCCTCGGCATATGATGATCTCAGTGCATTGACGTATTTATGGTCTTGGCACACAAACCGCACTATAGAGATCAAGCTCCTGGCTCTCAATACCTATGGGCAAGTCATGCAACACACGCATCAACCCGTACAAGACTCAGCGCCAGAAATGAATCGGCAGCAGTTCTTCGATATGAGCATCGGCCCGTGATTGTACCTACAGAGTACCCTACCAGGACGGATGCGTCTGGCGTCCACGTGCAACTTGCGTCAGGACGATACCCACTTGTAAGGAGTGGAAGAGTATAGCAGCACGCCAGTCGAAGTTACTGAAACAAGACCAATTTCAGCCGGCCTCTCGAATATCAACCAATCGAGCTGAGCAGCTGGAAACTTAACATCAGTAGCGGATTTGTTTCGCCCATTCGGGCTGCTGGCTGTCGCACTTCATTGAATTTTCCGCCGGTGAACCGTCCCGTTTTGTCACTCTTTTGCTCAGAAGGAAAATCCAAATTCTAAACATATTGCGCTTATATGTTGAACAGGCCTCCGTATCATGGCCCAATCGAAGGGACCGAGTCGAAATATGCTTCTCGGTAGACCGCAACCTTGAGGCTTCAGGTATTGATGCTCGAGCGGCCGGCTCATGGAATCCTCACGGTCGGGTATGGCTAGTGCCGTCATGACTATACTCGTGCCACACTTTTCTGGTCAATTATGCGGGCGCTGTGAAACCAAAACGCTGACTGTCCGAGGAATGTCCCCGGTCAATGTTGCCCATGTTCAGACTCTCAAGCACCACTATCCAGCTTGTAAAAATCGGACGGCGTCGAAAATAAGTTGATCAGACATTCGTCGTCGGTTGCCAGGTGCGCGCTCCTCTCGTAGCCTTCCTCAGCCCAACATCATCATAACGCGTCGATCATATGCGCATTGACATACAATAGCCAATCACTCTGTATGCTTGGAAATTGGTATCTTTGGGGACAAGCTTGAAATGTGATTAAATCCGGTCAAGAGACAAGAGACGGAGGAAGTTGGGTGAAATCACAATGACAGAACAGAGGCGGGCGCCATTCTAATTTTATCACTTGACTAACACTAGATGAGGGGAGGTCGGTGCGCTAGGATGGACTCATATCACGCGATCATTCTGAAATACGATTGACTGATGTTTTGCCTGGGCAGGCAAAACGTCATCAAAGCTATTGATTACGATTGATGTCGTGCTACGATGCGAGTCCTCGGAATCATACTGCACGTCTAATGCGGCGGAACTTGGCGGTCATGCATCACAGTCACAAATGCACGTCAAGAGTCATTGGCAAAAAGTCGACAAGAATGGGTTGCATGGAACATGTTGTATTGCTTGAGCTAATATTGACGTTGTTCAACGGCCTGTGCAGGATTCCCAAGATTGGTCTTCGGACGTGGTCGCACCTGAACAACATGACATGTTTCAACAGCTCAAGCACTGGGGTCCGTTCCGGGCACAAAGTCAGGGATCCCGGCAGCTGGGGCGGAAGGTGTAGCTGGTGCCAGAGCCGGAGATGCAGGCGCCTCGGCTTGGGCAGGTGATGCCGGCAGGACGGATGGGAGGACCGGGATAGCCTGCACGGCGGCCGGAGCCGGCGCACTGGGCAGAGCCTTGGGAGGAGCTGGTACACTCACAACAGCGATAGGCGGGGGAGCTTCCTTTGCGGCTCCAGGCTGAGCCGGGAGTGACGGCACGGCCAGGGCAGCAGGTGCCGCGGGCAGAGAGGGCACGGCCGGGGCCGCCAGTGGCTTGATGGCTGGTGGCGATGCGGGCGCCGCACCGACGGCGCGGCCGATGATGTTGATGCCCGCTTCACCTCCCACCGAAGTGCTTCCGTCCGAGCCCTTAGTGATGCCGAGATCTCCACCGAGATTCACTGCGTTGCCATTCTTGTCCGTGGTGATGCCAGCGTTGCCATCGAATTGTTCCGACTCCTTGACGGCACCGACTTCACCGGCTTTCTGAGCGGCCTCGCCGGTCGGGGCAGCTTGGCCTTCGGCAGGCACGGTAGCAGCTGGCTGTCCTTCAGCTGGAGCTGCAGCCGCACCCTCGGCTGGCTGGGCAGCTGGCTTTCCTTCGGCTGGAGTTGTAGCTGCACCCTCGGCCGGTTGAGCAGCTGCTTGGCCTTCAGCTGGGGTCGCAGCCGCTCCTTCCGCTGGTTTCGCAGCTTGTTGTCCTTCAGTTGGAGTTGTGGCTGCTCCTTCGGCTGGTTGGGCAGCTGCTTGTTCTCCTCCCTTCTTTCCATTGTTGTTTGATGTGATACCGCCACCGGGACCTCCAAGAGTAAGGCCACCAATCGTTAAGCCGCCTCCTGTATTGTTCTTGGCCCCTTCCAGAGCTGCGATACCTTCGGCCGTCTTGTTGGTACCAGCTTGGGCACCCTCGCCGGCTTGGTTCCCATTTCGGTTGCCGCCACCAAGAGTAAGTCCTCCTGCTCCTCCAATGGAGATGCCGCCATTGCCGATACTCAATTGTCGCTTGACATATTCTACTGGCTGGTCGCTCTTCACCACCATCTTTGGGAGGACCATCGAGGTCCAGATGGATCGCTTGCCTTCGGAACTCTCAGCAGACCCCTTCGAGCCAATCATGGCATTTGCCCGACTAGCGAGACTTCCCTGCGAAATGTTATTGATTGCTTATACCAATGAGCGGGAGCAAATAAACTTACGACGGAGTAACTGTGTTGGGCGCCCAACGACAGATCTGTGAGGGCCAAGGCCCCGAGAACGAAAGAGATTAGTTGCATCTTGATTGAAATAAGAGGAGCCGGCCTCTCAAAAGTAATCAAGACTATTAAAAACAATATAGTATAAAGTAAGCAGAGAAGAGAAACAGAAAGATCGACAAAATTAATGTTTGCACGCAGGAGATCTCATTAATGAGAGAAGAAAGTCACAGATAGCATTAATTCGAGGAATATACACAAGATGTATAGTCTGACTTCTCAGACTCAACCGCAACGCTGCCCATACCAGGAATGGAAGCTTTCCAATTTTGTCTCATAATTGAGAGGAATGCATTGAGAAGAGTGTTGTAAAAGTAGCTTGGCAATGGCTGAGTTGGTAACCAGGTCAGCGCTCACTAGCGATTCTGAGGTGCCCAGTGATTCCCAAGAGTTCGGCGGAAACCGCTTGGCGTTCCAGACCCGCTGATGTGATACCCAACTACCTTCAAGGCCTTGCAGAAAGGAAGCCTGTGCACAAAATAAGCTTACGGATGACGGATATGAGTTTAAATTCCCTGTACCTGGTTGACAGTAATTGATGGTCATGTTCTCGAACCTTGTCAACATGGAAAACATGAAAATCTTGGAATTCACATTGACTGCGTCCGGGGTGGTGAGTCTTACGACTCGAATCGCCAATTCTAGACCCATGACATAATACAGAACCCGGAAGCATCCCATGAGGACCTACCGTCTGCTCCCACAAACGTGATCGAATTGCACAACTGCTTCAAATAAACCGCGAAGTCTGAAATGTTGTTTTCCCCCTCCACATGAAGGGGATTGAGCCACATCGTTGCCAAAGGATTGACCCGAACAGTTTTCTGTGGGCTCTTTCAAGGTTGCTTGTGAAGTGCACAGATTTGTGGACCTGTGAGTGCTCGTACGCTGCCACCCAGACGGACACCAGCCCTGGCGGGGAAGCGCGTAGATGTTGACCATAAACATCCATTCACACCGCATAGAACATCAGCCAAACGAAGTGTGCGCGTAATGAACACTCTTGGATACTCATGAAGTTCTCGGAATGGCTTCATCCTCATTCGAGTACCCACCTCTTGACAAGACAAAATCGCAAATCCGCCTCCTCAAGATATTACCACAGCCAGACTCCAGCTTGCGATACTCTCTGGCCACTTTTGATGTCTCAACATGCCCAGACTACATCGCTCTCTCATACGTGTGGGGCGACGACGAGCCGTCTAACACGATCGTCATCAATGGACAAGACTTCAAGATAAGGGACAACTTGAGCCATGCATTGCCACGCCTGGCGGACTTCCAGAGCAAGCGAGAGGAGAAGCACTTCTGGATCGATGCCATTTGCATCAACCAGGAAGATACAAAGGAGCGTAATCACCAGGTCGGGATCATGAAAGACATTTTCACCAAGGCCACTCTGACAGTTGCTTGGTTGGGCGTAGATGAGGAAACCTCTCGGCTCCTTTCGCAGGCCGAACAGACTCTTTTTCCTGAGCGGGATCTTGTGAGCGACCTTTTGGAGAGGCTGGCTTGCAATGATTATTTCCAACGAATGTGGATTGTCCAAGAGATGATACTGTCTCCAAAGCTGTCGTTCCTGTGCGACGACGCGGTATGCCCATGGGCTAGAATGGAGAGACATTGGTTCCGGGTCCGTGGTTATGATGGTCTAAACGGGGATAAGTTTGCGGCAGCATCCCTTGCCTCCAAAGGCATTGGCGAGGGTTCGTTGTTGATGAACTTGAGCACAACCATGCGGTGGCGGAACTGCTACAAGCCGAATTCCCTTTCTCCTCCGATGATATTCAGTCGACTATTACACTCCTTTCTCGATCGAAAATGCCGCGACCCCCGGGACAGAATCTTTTCTTTACTGGGGCTGCTTCCCCTCTCAGCATTGGAGTCGAGTCCCATACCGGTTGACTATGACATGAGTCTTGAGGATCTTTATAGCTTGGCCTACAGACACTCTCATCAGGAAGAACCTTATCGGGATACCAGAAATATGAGTCTGGAGGACTCTGAAAACCCAAACATTTTGTTCTCAAAAGCTTATAATGCTCAGATAATACAAATTGCTTTGGAACTAGACACCTGAGTATCATTGTCATACAACGAGTGTGGTTATTATAGAGGCTTTTGACAAAATTAATAATTCAGATCGGCTATCCAGTCATATAAAGTGTATAGGTTCGTACCGTCATTAACATACAAATACGTTATATGAAAAGGAACTGCAGCGAGTATATTGAAGGCTACAACGCTAGTCTCATCCTAGCGACCACATGCAAATGCTGCTGTAGACAGGCCGACAGGGACCTAACAGCAATTCCCGGCTTCCCCAGCCGAATTCAGGGGTCCCCACTGCGGGTAGCACGCTCGTTTTTGTTGAAGCTCAACGCCAAATTTTGTACTGACTCTGAGCTTCTGTGCCAGTAACCTGGGGACGCAATCCGAACTTCGACCTGTCCTCTTTTCCCCCACTCCGATCTCCAGACCCGGCTCACACAACAACATGGCGCAAGAAGCAACGAAGCCCACCAAGCGGTCCTCTCCCGTCAAGAATGGCTACCTGATCCTGTACAATGCCGTCTCGGCCGTCCTCTGGGCCACCGTCCTCGGACGCACCGTCGGCACCAACATTCTGAGGGGCCCCGGTTTCGTACACTTCACCACGGGAGAATTTGTGCTCTGGACGCAGACGCTTATGATTATGGATGTTCTGCACGCCTTGTTTGGTATGTTCCTCAATTGGCGCTTGACTGGACCCTTTTCTTCCATTGGGATCCCTCGCAACTCTACATAAACTAACCTTGTTCTCCCCTTTGCGCAGGCATCGTTCGCTCCGACCCCTTTACCGCCGCCGCCCAAGTCGCCTCCCGCTACGTCGCCGTCTGGGCCGTGCAGTACAACTTCCCGGAGCTGTGCGGGTCGCCCATTTACTCGTCCATGCTGTTCGCCTGGTCGCTCACCGAGGTGATTCGCTACGGATACTTGGCACTCAAGCTCGCGGGCTTTGAGCCCTACACCTTCACCTGGGTCCGCTACAGCTCGTACCTTGTGCTGTACCCGGTCGGCATCCTCAGCGAGATGGGCATGATGTACCTGGCCCTGGGTCCCGCCGGCTACGAGTTTGGCCAGCTGTACCAGGCGTTCCTGCTTGCGTGCTTGGGTCTCATCTGGCCTGCTGGCGCATATATTTTGATCGGACACATGAACAAGCAGAGAAGAAAGGTGTTGAGGGCTGCCAAGGAGCAGAATGTCAAGGCCACCCAATAAGTGACGGGCGAAGAAAGGAAGTTGGGCCAGGCCAGCATTCCAAAGCAGCGCCCACGACGCAAGGGAGAGATGCATATGGCCAGACATAGCTGTAAAAAGAAATATATTCACCCTATATAATGCCAAACGCCAACGCAAACCTGTTTATAGGTGGTATCATATCCCAATTGAATCAAATATAACTTGTAATAGTCGAAGAATATTGGCATTCATTCCAATGCCGCCAGTGTGCTTGATTCGTACCAGTCGTTCTTTGACCATTTCACAATCATGCTGACGGCATCCTCGGAGAGCTTTGCGTAGCCCGGGTTTTGGCCGGATTCAAACATGGCCATGTGCGCACCAGTCTCGTCCTTGGCCGCATCATTTACGGCCTCTTTCCACTCGCCAGCCCTCATCTTTGTCGGCAGGTTGCAAAATGTTCTCTGGCTGCTCAAGACCAAGCCGACGGTGCTGACCTGCTTCGAGTCGGCTGCCTTACCCAGTCGCGTATACAGATTGGCAAAGCCAACGTCCAACTCTCTGTTGAGGCGCACCATGTTGGCGATGCGCTTCTTCATCTCTTCGCCGCGGGCCAAACACCCGACGAACTCGAGATGACTGCCGACCCAACCCCACCCCTCCGATATTTGCTGCCGGTTCACCCAGGCCGCGGCACCACCCGCCGCAACAGCTGCCGCTCCGCCAGCATACATGGCCATCTTACCCCAGTTGTTCCAGATCCCGGCCTTGGACTCCTCCCTGGGCGGTGCCTCGAGTGCGGCCACGGGCTTCTTCGTTCCTACCGGTGGCGTCTCGGCAGACTTGCTCCCGCCCCATATTGCGGACAGCCCAGACAGTTGCGACATGATGGCCGCGGCGTTTTGGTAGTGGCCCTCGGCGCCGTGGGCCACGACGCCGGGCGCTATGCCGAGGTACGGCGTGTCAAAGGCGAGGACACCTTGGATGTATGGGAACATGAGACTGTTGATCTCATCACTGTGGTCCGTAACGTCCTTCTTTTTCTCGTCGCCACTCTTTTCTTCCTCTTCAAGCTCCTCCTCGTCGCCTGCTGCCGTGGTGCTGCCGGCGGGAATGACCTTGTCGCCCGCGAGGGCAATGACGGTCTCGGCGGCCACGATGCCGCCCATGGAGTGGCCGACGAGGATGGTGCGGACGCTGGGGTCGACGGTGGGGCTCGGGGTGCCGGCGGCGACCTCGAGGTCAATGACCTTTTCGAGCAGCCAGTCGCGGAACCGCGCCACGCACTCGGCCAGGTCGCCGCGCGTCTCGTACTTTGGGTAGACGAGCGTGCGGATCTGCACCTTGGGCAGCTCGACCGACAGCAGCGTCGCCAGGTGCTCGGCAAAGTCGCCCGTGGCCCCAAAGGTGTCGTCGCCGCCCTTGAAGCCGTGGATAAAGACTAGGAGGAGTGTCTTTTTCATGGTGGGCAGAAAAGTACGTTAGAAGCTCAGGATTAGGGGTTGTGTTTCTTGTCACTTTCCACACGTCCGGCTGGGTCAGTCCATCAGGCTACGATAGGAGAAGAATCCGTGTCTTCTGAGTACGCAATAAAAGAGAGAAAGTGTGTGCCGTGTCGCAGCCTTGAAACGGGTGATGCTTGAATGCAGGTACGTACTACAAGCAAGCAGCTGATTGATGCGGTGTCATTTAGCAGTAGCTGTAAGCTGTCGAGGCCGGTGACGTGCATTTGGCGGGGCAACCCCTGGTTCTTTAGCAGGCCGAGGAGCCCCGCCAGTTCAACCAGGGGCTTTAAGTAATGAATTCATATGCTTGGCAACGACCATATACTATGCTTCAAGTAGACGTGAATAGCATTCTTTTTTCTCAGATCACTTCTTGAAATCGAAATATGGAATTTAGTTTACTGAAGTTAAACGCATCGCTACAAATGTATTTTTATACCACCCTGCTCCATTCTGCAAAACCTGATCCTTCATCAATACGTCGCCGCTAGCCTCTGCTCCAGATAGTCACCACTGTTGATGCCTTGATACTTCTTGTCAGTCTCGGCAGTATATGTGCCAGGAATGGTGTCAATGTAGCTCTTGAAGTTGGGGTTGCAAAAGTATCTATGGAGTCAAGTTAGCTGCTTATACTTTCTTCACAAAATTCAAACTTCTAATTGGACTTACGCAATGCTGTACCGTGCAGGATACACATCGGCATCTCCACTGGGTGGCTCGACAACACGGTGAATAGTGCTCTTGATGGTATCGTTACTCCATCTAGCCAAGAGATCACCTGCATTCACGACACATGTGTTCTCAATGGGTGTCGCATCGACAAATGTGCCGTTGGGGCTCTGCACCTGAAGGCCACCTCTCATGTCCTGGAACAGCAGAGTAATGCTGCCATAGTCGCTGTGGGCGCCGGCACGGACTTGTCCCGGGTTAATGGTAAAGATGTCCTTGCGCACCTCTGGATAGTGGAGGAGGCGCAGAGTATTGTCGCCAACGTCGGTGAAGCCGTCAAAGTAGTGCTCGTCCAGACCAATGCCAATGGCGATGGCGCGCATCACTTCCATGTGCAGGCCCTTGCACTCATCGTGAAACTTGGTCATGGTGGACTTGAAGTCGACCAGCTCGCCCTCTTCCTTGGGCCACTGGTTCGGGTGATCGGGCTCGCCCTCGCGCCCGATTTCGAGCGACTCCTTGAGGTCCGGGTTGCCCTGGCGGAGCTTCTCAACGTCACTGGCGTCGGTCAGGTTCGTCGTCTTCTCGCGACCGGGCGCCGAGTAGCCCCGGTTGGCGGCTGCCGTTGTCCAGCAGTGCGACATCTTGGTCTCGATTGGCAGCCGAAAGTACTTGGCCGATGTGTCAAAGATGCGCTGTCGGTATTCCGGCGTGAAGGGTAGTCCCTTCAAGTAGACAAATCCTGCAGTCTGGAATCCATTGAGGATAGCATTCGCCGTCTCCTTGCGTTGCTCCGGGTTTCCGTTGAGGAATTTTGAAAAGTCGATCAGCTGTTAATTCTTTAGTATAGTGAATCAGCAAATGGAAGATGAGGTAGAAGTACCGGAATCACGAGGCCCTCGCTCTTTACTGCTGCCTTCTCCATTTTTGTTTGTATTGTCTTCTCCGTTTGAGAAGGCAATGAGATTTGGACTGAAGCTTTGACTTTTGTCACGAGAGTCCCAGTAGATAAGAAGTTCAAAGCGAGTTTATCTCGTGCTGGCGGCGTCGAAATGTATACCTTCTGGTTCACTTGGAACTCTGGCTTCGCTAACGCTCGAGCGGATGTTTGACACCTGCAAGGGTCTACTCAATGGAAATGCTATTGCATAGAAGGAATCACAGGAACATCACCAAGATATATTAGGCGTCACTCAGCTCTGTTAATAAATAACCTCGAACACATGATACCCCGCCAGATAAGCTGTCAATGGTTCCCGGGGGATGTGGGGTCGTTGACCTCCGACGGCTTCTAAGTTCTAGATACGATAACCGCCGGTGATCGTGACGAGAGCCTCAGGTTATATCTGCGCCGTCAAGGATCGTAAGTTTAAGATTACTCGGGATACTGCAGAAGAAGAGTAATATTTCAGCCTTCCCATTACAACCACTAACATAAGCGAAACAGTGCGTTGCGACTTTGAAGTTGCGGTTCGGTCGGTACCTCGACCTTCAACGTAATGAATATCTGTATGTGGGGCTATCTTCGGGGGCGGCCACTAGTGCAGCGGTCTATATCTGATTACAGCTTGAACTTCGACTACCTTCCGGCAGAAGAGAATGGTCTAGCCAAAATAATATGAGTCGAATAGGATTTCTGGTCTGGAGAGTGAAACACAACGGAGAGCCATGTGTCCAAGAAGTTTTTGTCGCCTCAAAACGAATCCTCGTCATTTGGACCTTTGATCATAATTTATGAACCAGTGATCTAGAATCTTAGCTGCCACTATCGCACAGCACCCACCACATCCACTATAAAATACTATGGTGGCAGCAAGGGGAGCAGGCCCAATGTCAGCCTCATCAGCCTTCCCAGCCTAGATACAATATGTTTTCATTCTGGACACTGGCGCCAACGGAGCCGCCAGGTGAGGACCGCCCAGCACCTCCGTTGTGGTTGCACCTTGGTATTCCCAACGTAGCTGCCTGCCTCGCTATTCTCGCCTGCGCTCTTACCTTCTCGCTGACTTCGGTCGTGGCGTTGCGCTGTTGCCAAGGACTGGGGGCGTTCTGCTTTAGCAATCGCAACCACCACGTCTTTAGTCACGTTATTGTTGTTTGTTTGGGTTTTAAGGAGCCCAAATATGCCCGCGTATGCTTTTCAATTCTAAACCTTTATTATTACTACGCATCAAGTCGCTCTGAAGATTAGTATTTATAATTTTAATATAAATACTAATTTTCTTATTTTTCTTATTAAAAATTAAGATTATTTTCTCTCTCTCTCTCTCTTTCTCTCTTGAACAAATTATATTACCAATAGGGTTTTCCTAAGCCTCCTCTCCGGGCAACCCAGGATAGGAGAGGAGGCTTCGAAAGCCACCTGGACAATAAGGAGAATTCACCATCACAGAAGCCTGACCCGCAAAAGACTGATCAACCACAATCGCGTCATCCCAACACTTACTATAACAGGTCGAAGCCATCAACAGGCTTCCCTACCATCCCCGACAAGTTGGAGTCCAAGAACCCATACGTCAATGGAACTCTCCCGATTAGCAACAAGAAAATCTGCCTTACTTGTGGCGACACCTATATCATGCCAGCTTTACGAAGAATCCAGTCTGAAAAAGATCTCCCCTCTCCTTCGAGGATGCGAAAATGTACCGTTTCGAGACAAAGCCTTGAAGATCTAAAGCCATCCAAAAGACCAACAAAAGCCTACATTGACGAGAACCCGACCATCACCATGGCATTTCCGAGGCCACACGAGCCAACAGAACAAGAAAGGGAGTGGTACTATTTTGGACTGTCTGGAAGTCCAAAATTGATTGCCCGCACGTCGATTGACCATTGGTCTCCTTCCATGAGCGAAGGGACGTGGACGAACATGTATCGAAAGACGTATTCGGCTGTATCAGAGCATGATATCGTCCCCAAATGGAGCAAGGATATAGCACCGGCCCTTGTTGTGTCACTAGAGCAATGTCCTTGGAGTTATCTGTTCCCAATTCGCATTGGACTTCATGACCCAGCTGCGCGACGAAGGGAAGTTCTCGAGCGAAGAGATTTCCCTGTGATTTTGCTCCTTATGGTTGAGCCAGACAGCCCAACTTGGGAGCATGCAGTCTCCATGGCTCTGAGATGTCGAGGTATCCTGGAGTCGCACGGAGTCTTTGATGTGGAGGTGGAGGTGATGGAGGGGTATTACGACAATTGTGCGGCATCTAAAGAGCTCGATGCCGGAGTCCAGCATAATCAATGGAGAACGACAAGAATGCCTAATACCAACGACAAGGTGTTGCCCATGCTGTCATACCCAGGAGTTCCAGTGACATATCTGGACAATCCCACCAGTCAAGGAACCGTGGGATTGCATCTACAACTCGAGGGCAAAAGCCCAGCCATCTATGGGCTGACCTGTAGACATGCAGTCTGCAGTAACAGAGAAGACCACGAGTCTTACGACAGGTCCGAAAGGACGAAGCAGCATCATGTCCAGGGCTTCAAGCGGACATTTGAAGATCTGCTACACAACTTCGAGATGCACGAGAAGATTCTCAGAAAGGAAATGGATGCTCTCAAAGAAAAGAAAGAGAGGTGGGAGCAATGGTACGTCTGGAACCCTTCGAAACAAGGAATGATGTTCACCGAGGAAAACGAATCGGAGCTGTCCGAACTCGATGGCGAGGTTAAAAGTCTCCGTAATCGCGTTTATAATACACGGACTTATTTCTTTTCCATTTTTTCTTTTATTTATGCTAAAAATCATATTATTAGAAATAAAAAAATTAAAAAGGGGCTTATTTCTTTTCGAAAAAAGCAGGGCAGGGGGATAATAATAAGGAGAAGATATACGGAGACTTTTGCTGATTTAATTTGACTCTTTGCATGCATAATTATGACTATGGTCTGTGGAACTCTCTTGATAAGTCACCACAGTTCGTATTGTATAAATGATATCAGGCAGAGGAATAATGTGAATAAATATTAAATCATTGTGTAAAAACGTCATTAATTTGCGGATCTCAGATGACTAAAAGCATTTGATTTATTTAGTATCAGAAGTGGTAGTATATTTAAGGAGCGTTGGCAACCATGATGGATTGCTGCGAGTTTTATGCAAGTGAAATCGATCGAAATGATTGAGGCGCGTCTTGAAAATCTCTCAATATTCCCGTCACGAGTCCTTCCGCTCTGAGGAAGATAGGACAGCTACTGACTATTGTTTTTCACGCAGGTGCTATCTTGGCTGTCTCGACTATTCTGAATTAGCAATTGACTGAGGTTGTTAGGTATACGCAACATACGAAATAGACTGCCTGAAATCTCCTTCCCGTATCTGGCCACTCCGCCATCCAAGAAATACACGTCCTGAATGTTAATGAAAGCTTTGTGAGTATCGGATTGCAAGAGGGCATCGATATATCGCAGGGCAATCTCTGGACCACGCTGCTGTCCCCAACTGTCGTAGAAGACGATACGTGCCGGCGGATGTTCGAAGATGTCCAAGTCCCTGAAGACGCCGAACGTCGTTTCGAAGACGTCTGCATTACTTTGGCCCCTCTTTGCTCTGCAAATGTAACTGCCCTTGATTTGTTTTTCGTAATCCCCTTTGACCAGAGCTGTGCATGTCTTAGCAAGTATCATGACCGAAAACGAAAGCTTTCTCACCAGCGCGGCAGTTTACCACAACGGTGCCTTTTGGAATTGCGAAAGTTCCGCTTCCCTTTTGGTCCTTCGTGACTGGACCATCTATACCAGGTCTAGTGAGCCATACCTCGAGTGAGGAAGGTGAGCAGTCGCCTAAGCGTTTCAAGGCATTATTATAGCGAGTGTCATCCCAATCTACGGGCTTTCCTCCATGCTTTCCATTGGGTTTCGTATTTTGATTTGCTACAGGCTTTTCGAGCAGTCGTTTCTTAACGGTGCCCTGATGAGCGACTGTGAAGGTACCTCTGTCTCTGTCAAGTGACATGTTGAAGATTGATAATTTTGGAGAGTAGATAAAGTTATCTTTGTTTTATATGGATTATGAAAGACTGTGAAAGTTGAAAGTAGAGAGATTATAAAAATGATTGCAATGAGCTGGGTTTATATCTCGGGGCGCGTGCTACCAATATCACAAGCAAAGCGCCTTGGACGCGTTCCCTCACATGACTTGGCCCCAAAGATAGTCATGAAGTCAGTCTTGTCATAAACCCAACTGAAGCCACCGTCTACCTTATTCTGTGCGATCACAGATAGTGAGAACACTATCCATTGCTGATTATAGCGGCCTCCCTGCCTGGAAATGTCGAAGGGCTGTAGTATCCCGGTGCTTCATTTTGACATATGCATGCTTTAGAGCTTTCCATACGTCAGATTTGTGGCGAACAAACACGATCTCAAGTACCACTGGACACGTACTTTCGGCACTCTCAACGGTGCAAGGATAAGGTCTTTCCTAGGTATCAACTACAAGAAATTATTACCGTTCCAGCATCTTCAAGACCTCTGTGATGGCTGAAGTCACGAGCCACATACAGCCTTACCTAGAATTCAATGGTGCCGAAATGTTCAAGGACTTTATGCTCCGTAGCAATATATTGCATTGAGTCGGTCACTGTAAATTTCACTTCACCTTCGAACTTGAAAGACGTGCTGTGAATGCTAATTCTATACCTAAGCTTTCCTGATGTTTGATTGGTGAACCTTGCCTACTACTCATTTGAGGTTATCTCTCCGGCAGGCAATGTTGGCCTGCCTTAAAATTACCAGCAGAGGTAGTAATTAAGACCAAAAAGCCAATGCAAGTCGCCCTCCAGGAAGTCAGGAAGTGCCGAGGTAGGAGGCTGCAAAGAGTGGTATCGTCACACACAGATCTTTCGCGAGTACAGCACTTTTCATTGTCCTGTGGGAATTCTGCCCCCTGATCTCTACATTCTTCAATACACTGTAGTCACCAATCCATTAAACACCTGGTTCAATATAAACTTGATTGTCGCGGGCGGCACTGCGCTGCATGAGGCGCATTTTGGCACTACGCAGCAAATGCCGGCAGTTGTTTGAGTTGGTGGCGGGGCGGCCAAAGCAGTCGATCGCCAAACCTTCGTGTTCCCGTTGCAGACTACAACATCGGGGATACTGAATTAGGATTAATCCTCGCTGCTTAGCGAAGAAAGAAGTATTTGAGCTCCGTTCTACGGGCTGCCTACAATTGTCTCCGCTCGCCGCTCTTTGCTAGCACTCGCCAGTATTGGTGCTGAGCACATTTCGTACGGTTTGAAGCACGTATGTGAGCCGTAGGGCATATACAAACTGACCTTTTATGCCATAAACTTCAAGAAATACTGTCACGTGCTAGCACCAATTGTAAGTACTACTTCTAGCTCCTCCCCAAAGCTGGCACAGCTCTCTGACTTCTACTTAGCATCTCACTTTGCTGACCATTGCCCACATTGGGAAATTGCTGATCCCCAATCAGATTATGACATCTTCTCGTGTACTAGTGAGCTTTTTTCTAAGTCTTCCACCGTTGTCTCTCTTCTCCGTTGTTCATTTCCGTGTGACTATACCCCTCGCCCCCTGCAATGGCCTCATATAGTAGCATCATCCAAGTAGTAGCTCTCCAGACGCACGACCGACCGAAGGGGCACCGACAAGCGCTTCCATAGAAATAGCAACAGGGTATTATGAGAAAAGGACAAGAACAGGGGGAAAAAATCTACCCACGAGAACGGGCCCGAATCGACGCCTATAATTTGTGACCATAAGCCACCCCTAGATTAACACTGATCGCCTGTAGTGGCCTTGCAAATGCCCTGGACAATTGGTTGAGCGTCATTTGAATTAGCTGGTAAGAACCTTCTCATTTTAAAGTAGACTTTTCCGAATCCCGGCATTTTCAGTTTGCCCCACGGTTCAGCTGGCTGAGTAGACGAGGTTTCTTCTCCTGAGAACGAGAACCTTTCACGTATTCGAGTCATTGCATGCTCACTCTAGACCAAATGGATTCTTCTTATTGTCTTTCTGCTAGCAGCATACACAGCGCCCATGGCTTGAACCGGCGGTTCAAACCCTTTTCTTCGTTTTCCGCGGGAGCTTGTCCCAGGCAGAAGTTTGAGCGATGTCCAAGTTTTCGGATGAGGGCTTGGGCTTATACTAGCCTCTGCTCTTGAGTCTCGTGATTGACTCTTGAGCTTATATAGATGATATAGTCTGAATCACAAAATTCTCTTTGATAAGAAGGTCTGGCTAGTGTCTAAGGCTGAATTTAGATAACGTAGGCGATTTGCGATCGA
The DNA here is from genome assembly GCA_023628315.1 of Neopestalotiopsis sp. M2102B. Classification (NCBI taxonomy): domain Eukaryota; kingdom Fungi; phylum Ascomycota; class Sordariomycetes; order Amphisphaeriales; family Sporocadaceae; genus Neopestalotiopsis; species Neopestalotiopsis sp. M2102B. The sequence goes on from JAMAKW010000078.1 coordinate 27,834, forward strand.
CTGACTTGAATTCTCGTTACAGCTTGACGATCGTTTGCATTCCAAGAGCCTGTCACTAAGTCGACAAGCTTCCTTCTCTCTACTATGTTAGATTCAATAGTTCAGAACTTCAATCTTATGGGGACCTTGCCTTTTGTCATACGCGCGCTCGACGGCGCGAGCTATGGCCTTGTGACACTCCTGCACGACGCCTTCACGATGGTCTGGTCGCAATGGAGGTCGCTGACATTGATCAAGGCTTTACTTCGTACACGGCTAAATACCACGGCACGTATTTGAAGTTGAGTCCATGAGCGATGCTAAAGCTTAACACTGTCACTTACATCGCCTAGGAATTTGATATGCTATGGTAGGATGTATAGTGACTAAGAGGCACGGATAAAGTTTGGTCTTTTGATTCTATTCATTCCATCTAACGTATGCGGGGCGGTCTTGGCGCCAGCCTTACCAGTAGATATACTACATAGCTGGTACAGCTTGAGATTGGTGCCTGTACTTCTTCCATCTGCAGTACACCACTAACTTCGGTAGCTTACATCAACGGAGTTGATCAACGCCAGCCATCGTCGTGAGGCTTATATAATTCTATACCTCAAGCTTTATGATATCTCATGAGGGGTAGTTGTGTGATTGCATTTCTTGTCTCTGACCCGCCCGTTGGCTTGCACGTCTCTCTCAGGAGCCCTACAGTCTTCATCAGGAAATGGATCTAGGCCAACTGGAGTCCACACAATAATTTTACCTACGCAAGGACTGCATGTGACGGAGCACGGCTGATGATTTTGAGTATCAACTCCTGGGTCTCTTTTTTCCACCAGTGGAAATCAACAGGCATCTCTGCCCGATGAAAGTGGTTGCGAGAAGGTGTTGTGCACGAAGTACGTGATTGCTGGTCGCCGTCAGCAACTCTACACCATCAGTTGGCCGGTCACGAGCCGCTTGACCAGCATAATAGCGATCCAGAAGCATGAGGATGTTGGACGATGTGACAAAGGGTTGCGATGTCCGTAGTATACAATGATCAGCTTCCCCTCTCGATCGAATTATGTAGAAACTGAGCGGCTGTGTAACTCAAAGAATTTGTTCGATCAAGAGAAGGAATTTAGTACGACCAGACCTGATAGCCCAGCTTACTTTCATCTTTGAACATGTCGGCAAGCTCCTTCATGTCTTTGGCAACACTAATGTCGTCGTCCTGCGTTGACATCTCGCCAATCAATAGCGGCAGTCAGTAAAGCGGCCTCCTTGCCAAGGAAGAAAATATATATTTGGTATCGTAGGGAGACGGAAGTCTTTGCTTCAGAGGCACTGATTTTTTGGGCTGCCTTGGGCCTAAGCGGCACATCTGAGTCCTCATGTGCATTTCGGCCCCCAACTATCTGAGCCCAGCTGAAATGCAGAAAGATTGGAGTCACCGATGCAACGCATTCAAACCAACGGGACGCACCACTGTCTATCAAATCAATGGAGTACCGTTGTCACTGGGTGCAAGACAGCAATGTCGTGCAATACTACAATCCTGAATTAGTGCCAAATACTCATCGTGAAAGTGCAACAATTGCATGCGAGTTAAATATAGCATCTCGGAAGGCTTAGCTTCTTAGGTAACATTCGGCGCAGTGCAACCTGCATAAGGCAGAAGTTCCTCTACTACATCACGCGAGGCTGGACATAAGTACTCGGGCATTCCCAGAAGCACGTTTACCTATCGAGGTCGTCGCGATAGCTCTGCTAGTAATCTACAACCGCTGAAACAATGACTGAAATGATTCCTATGATGTTGAGAGAGGGTGACTCTCGCGATCAAAGACTGAATGAACTGCGGACATCATCTACTCTGAACAGCAGAAGGTATTCGGTCTCACCCGAGCACTCCATGCAATACAGCGAAAATGAAGAACAAACCGCAGAAGGCAGCTTTATGGCCTATCATGGGAATCCTCAACCACAGTCTCACCATCTCCTGCCGGGGGAAAACGCGACCACTACGAACGACTTTCAGAGTCTGACAACACAGGAGAGATACAGTGAAACTGGCTCAATCAAACCAAAACAGACGAGTAGACCGAAGGTCAATCACACATGGAGGCTCGAGATAGGCGCCGTGGTTCTGAGCCTGTGCGCAATGGTGGCACTTATCGTCCTCCTCGGCCATGCAGACAACCAGCCTTTGAATAAGTGGCGTTTCTTCATCTCCTTCAACGCAATCATCTCCATCCTTGGGGCTGTCGCTCGCGCACCACTGGGTCTCGTAACAGGATCCTGTTTAGGACAAGCCAAGTGGAATTGGTTCAAGAAACGACCAGACAGTTTGTCAGCTTTTGAGAAATTTGAAGAAGCAAGCAGAGGACCCATGGGAAGTTTCTGGCTCCTATCTTGGCTCCATTTTCGGTAAGTTGTTTTTCAAAAACTTGGAGTATCCTACGCTTATAAGTGATCTCAGTCATTGGTCAGTACTCGGTGCACTTGTAACTCTTATCCTTCTCGGATTTGAACCATTCCTCCAAGCAATCGTCGATTACGAAGGACAATCGGACCATTCAGCAAACCTGGACCCTCCGATCATTGGAGCAAGTGAATATCTCGACGTTGGATCATATTCACGATATTCTGGGACTGGCGGCGTAGCTAGTACAAAATTGCCTAATGGTATGGTCGTGCCAAACGTGAAGTTTGAGAGTATTCCTGATGGAGGAATGACAGCAGCCCTGATCAACGGTCTGGGTAATGCAACTAAGGATACTGAATTCACACCCTCGTTTTCATGCCTTAGCGGAAACTGTACCTGGGTTCCTTACACGACTTTGGCGACTTGTAGCGTTTGCAACGATGTGTCTGCGTCCTTGACCAAGAACACCTCGTACGGCGATGGATCGCTTGCTACTCACTATATATCCAACGAGCGGTTATACCAGAACTACACGACACACGCATTGCCCTATCTCAGCCTGACGAATGGAGACGAAGAGACCATAACGCCTACATATATGATTGCAACCGCTATCTCTAATCCCGGGCTCACAGTTTCATTTCAAACCCTCAACACGCTTATCGCAGCCGTGGGGATTATTCGGTCCCCATCAGCGTACAATGGAAGCAACTGGCCCGAAGAACCTCCACATGCGATGGAATGTGCATTATATTTCTGCACGAAAACGTATTCGTCAAAAGTCGACCGTGGCATATTATATGAATCTGTAACGAAAAGTCGGTCAGACCGAGACCCTCAATCATATGCATACGTACCGGGAGAACCTGGCGCTCTGAATTCAAGCACCCTCGCGGCTTTGGAAGCCTGGAACAACCAATCTCTCAGAGATTCGCCCATTCAAGTTCAGCGCACCGATCTCCGACTGCTCATTCCCAAGGAAGAAGCAAGTAAAAGTGGTCTTCCAGATAACGCAACGCTTGCCTTCAATATCAGTCAAGCCTCGGCAGAAACTTCGTCGTTTGCAGTCACTCATCAGCTTTTTTGGGACGGCCAGGTGACGTGGCCTTTGATGGACGGTAACGGGGGCGCTTTACAACCTGTGGTAGCACAAGCTTTGGGTACGAGGCAAATCGAAGACTACTCTGATCTCTTCGGAAACATGGCAAAAAGCATGACAGCGTTCATGCGAGACCGCTCTAACACAACAAGAACTGGTGCGCAGACTGAATGGGTCATACATATACGAGTGCGATGGGTATATCTAATCCTTCCCTTATCGGTTTTCGTGGGAGCCTGTCTGGTTCTTGTATTTACAATCGTTGAGACCAGCCATAGGAGACTTCAGCCATGGAAGAGCGACGTCTTGGCTACTTTCGCCCACTCAGTCGATGCGGAAATTCAGAAGCAATTAAGATTAGCTGAAATGGACGGCCAGGCAAAATACGCTGCACAGAGTACTGTTGTCAGTCTTGTGGATACTGGGGATTTCCTTGAGTTGAAGGTCAAGAAGGACTAGTTTGGTTAGCTACAGACTATCACTCAACATGTAAGAGTGAGGACTTTGGAAATCAGTAATGAATTCGTTCAATAGACAAAAACTTAATGATCCAAGTTCCTGCTCCGCTTCAAGTAGAGGAGTTTGTATTGGCACTGCTCGCCTATAACTTTTTGTTGCGGGGCATCGCCGCTTGCCCCACTACCGGAGGACTCCGCGGTGGACACCTATAACGGAACGCCTACGAAATACGGCGGATTAGGCGCTGATAGCGGAATACCACAAGCACCCTCACATGCTGCTAATCGTCTCTCACATCTAGACAGCTATACTGTTCCAGAAGTTCATGCCAGATCAACGTTACCTTTGATCATTTGAAGAGAGAGAAAACTCCAAGTTGAAGCCGGCGGACTACATCAGGACTCTTCTCACAACATTCCCGAGTACTTCTCATCTTGACCGGGCTGTGGCCGACCCCTCATCTGCCATTCAAGATGTCGTCAACCACTATCCCCGTGGTGGACATCCACACGCACATGTACCCTCCAGAGTACGTCAAGCTGCTAGAGTCGCGCTCCGAGATCCCTCTCATACGGCGCTTCGCCGGGGCCAAGGACCCGCGGTACATCATCCTGCCGGCCGAGGCCGAGTCGCTCGACAAGATCTCGCAGGGCGAGTCGGCCAACCTGCCGGGCCGGCCCGTGACCAGCCACTACTCGCTGCTCAAGCAGAAAATCCACTTCATGGATACGCACAAGATTGACGTTTCCGTCATCTCTCTCGCCAACCCGTGGCTCGACTTTGTCGCGCCCGCAGAGGCTCGCAAGACGGCAGAGGACGTCAACCACGAGTTTGAGGTCATGTGCGGCGAGTATCCCGGCCGCCTCTTCTTCTTCGCGACGCTGCCACTCACTGCTCCAGAGAATGAGCTGCTGACGCACGTCACCTTTGTCAAGGGCCTCAAGCACTGCCGCGGCGTGATCCTGGGAACGTCAGGACTGGGCAAGGGCCTCGACGACCCGGCGCTGATTCCCGTATTCAAGGCCATTGCGACGGCGGGCCTGGTCATTTTCCTGCACCCGCACTACGGTCTGCCGAGCGAGGTCTGGGGCCCCCGCGCCACCGCCGAGTATGGCCACGTCCTGCCGCTGGCGCTGGGCTTCCCGCTCGAGACCACCATTGCCGTGGCGCGCATGTACCTGGCGGGCGTGTTTGACCAGGTGCCCGACCTGCGCATGCTGCTCGCCCACAGCGGCGGCACTCTCCCGTTCCTGGCCGGCCGCATCGAGAGCTGCATCGTGCACGATGGCCACCTCGTGCGCGAGGGCAAGGTGACGCCGGAGCGCAGGACCGTGTGGCAGGTCCTCAAGGAGCAGATCTACCTCGACGCCGTCATTTACAACGAGGTCGGTCTCAAGGCGGCTATTGATGCGAGCGGTGTCGACAGGCTCATGTTTGGAACGGACCACCCGTTCTTTCCCCCGTTGCAGAGCGACGAGCAGGGCGAGTGGGAGAGCATGACTTGGAATAAGAACTCGGTCGAAAAGGCATTAGGTAGCAATACCGAGGGAGTGAAGCAGGTCATGGGAGGTAATGCTGCTAGGATCTTGAGGTTGACCGAGGATGCATAAATTTATGTAAAATGTTATTGAACATATCAGTCATCGGATTTACCAAGACTGATTCCTGCTGCCCACTACTGCGTGTGCGTGTGCCAATGTGCTACCAACATCGTCCATACTGGAGCAGCACATCTGACTAGCATTACTATGGTGCGCCTCTTGTCTGGTGCGATTCAATGACGCGAAATATGGTGCATAGTATCCATGATGACGAAATAATCGATCATCAGTGCTGGCGGAATATTGTTACTAATACTCAGTTTGAGAAACATAGATGAGCTCAACTGCCGTTGTGTGCACACGAACTCTTCAAACGATATCCCCAAAAGTCCAGACCATGATTACAGGTAGACCGCTCCACTTCTCCGTGCATACGTGGACCTTTTAGCGCATAACGTTATTTTCAATCTTAAAAAAACAGAAGAAAGAGAGAGAAAATATGGAACCATACGACACGACAGAAAGGATGAGCCTCGCAAAGAAGGTGAAAGAGAGTGCTCCCAAAGTGCTCTTGACCCTGAAAACCACCTGCAACGAGGTGCCCCACTATGAGCAGGACGTTGCAGGGTTCTGGCGGGAGACATGAAGCTGCCAAGAACTCCCCATCAGCCCATAACCTCCAAGACTGTGACAAGCTCGGGAATAAAAATATGGGACGGTGTGACCATGTGGTGCGAGTGCCTTTGCGATGGAATACGACTGCAGGTTTTGATTCATGACAATACCACATTCTTTTTTACTTGGTTTCATAAAGTCGTTGCCTATATTATATAGAGTTGTCGAGAGGACCTAGTTCAGCTCGTTAGCCAGCACGTACTGTGTATTTAGAGTTATTTAGTAGAGTGAGATGTGATCCACCGAGCCGTTAACAACCCAGCCCATGATCTATTTCTATAATATTTCGACTCAGTAGCCATCCCAAAAACAGGCATCATCCTGATTCATGGAAACATGAGTAGACAAACAAGTCTGACTAGGCGCCCAGCCACCATCTCAAAGAGCTGATGGTCGACCAGCCCAACTTTGTTGCTTGCGGCTCAAACGTCAACATCCCTGTCGCGGGTCTGTGACGATCTCGGCAAGTCCCAGACCCCTGTAATCACAGCGACTATTCCCAACTATTTCCCCACCTACGAGACGGCAGCCGTAGCAGAAGATCGTCGCAGAACTGACATGGCTCCTCTGGATAGTACTACCTCATCGGCGACTCCTGCGCAAGCCAAACTGACCACCAACCTCGAGAACTTTGTCCCCTTGTGTGGATCTGATGTTCCCTTTCCAACGGTCTGACGCATCTGATAGGATAGGACGAGGGACGGGATGGACCATGGCAGATCAACTCTGGGTATGTTGTACCCTTGTAAGCCTTGCTGTTTGAATACATGGCTACATGACTCGATTGGGATACTGGCTTGGATTTCAAGTTGGAGGGGCGGTTAAACTGGGTCGACATGATATACCACCGAAGTGATTTAAACACATGCCCGTCCGCCCCCATGGGGGATGCAGGATATAGAAAGTCGCCAGTTTTTGTTCTCTCTTCAACCCACTTTACTTTATCCTTATTTTCTGGGTACAGAAGGACTGGTTCCTCTTTTTTCTTTCTTTCGTAAGCTGGTCTATTTTGTGGAACCGCTATTCTTTTCCATTCCATTCTTTGATCGTGCCGGGCACATTTATATTACAGTTTAAAGGACTCTCTTTCGTCATTTTCAAGAAAAACTCAAAATGCCTTCATTTATGAAAGCCTGCTTCGTGGCTCCGGCCTTTTTGGCTCTTGCTCAAGCACAAGGTGTAATTCAACAGGCTCAGGGTGAAGCTGGACCGGCCAGTCTTCCGCTGCAAGGTGAGAACAAGAATGCCAGGATCGATTCCCAGAACAATCTACTAACAAACGAATATCAGTCGACCTCAGCCAAGCCGACGCCAACGTCATCAACTCGGTCGAGATCACCACCAACGTGGTCAACGAGTGCGGGCGCACGCTCCTGGCCGGCAACATTGACGTGGGCGAGAACACGGAGAACCAGCTCATCAACAAGACCGTGACCCAGGTGACGGCCGGCAGCAACGTCACCTTCACCATTGCCCAGCTCAACGACGACGGCGTGGGCCCCTACACCTGCGACCTCGACGAGGCCGGCAACGTCCAGGGCGCCACCGGCCAGAAGCAGCTCGCCGTCTCCGAGACAGACGCCAAGGATGGCACCATTACCCTGGTGGCTACGCTGCCTGCTGATCTGAAGTGTATCGGAGGTGAGTCTATTCGTCATGTCCCGGATCAAGGCAACATGATGAGCTAAATATGAATACAGCCTCCACTGGTGACGTCTGCACAATCCGCTGCTTCAACTCGGCGGCCGCCGGCCCCTTTGGCGGCTGCGTGGCCGTGCAGCAGACCGACACGACCCCCAACGCCAACACGCCCGAGAACATCTCCACGCTGCAGACCGTCCCGGGAATCTCGGCCCAGGTGGCGCAGAACGAAAAGGACCTCGACGCCGCCAAGGCCGCCAACGTCAAGGCGCCCACCCAGGGCGACCAGGGCGTCGCCGCCGTCGACGCGCTCCTCTCCATCGACAGCGCCGCCGCCGCCACCGCCGGCGCTGCCGGGGCTGTCGCCTCGGGGGCCGCTACCACCAACGGTACTGCCAACACTGGCAACACTGGCAACACTGGCAATGGCAAGAAGGGCAAGAAGAACAAGAACAACAACCGTCGTGGCTTTACCTTTGCCGCATAGATCGTTTTCGATACTGTTTTTGATCCGATCCGACTGACATGGTGTAAGATCTTGGGAGGGTGGTGCTTTGGGTAATTTTCCTAGCTGGGCCCGTCTTTTTCCTATAAACATTTTTATCTCTTTAGACTTGCTATTGACTGCATCTGAGCGAATCTATTATTGCTTCCTTTTTCAATCTATAAATACCCCCAGCGATATAAAACAAAATATAGACTCGGTACAATGTGCTCAAGTCAAACTCCATCTTGCTCGTGTTGATTATATTACATGACCCTTAAACAAGTTATTTACTGGAAAGGCGTGCACTTTGTGTGGACCAGCATGCTTTCCCACAAGATTTCCCACAAGAAGCAGTTCTCATGTCACACGAGGTGTATATCAGAAGAGCGTTCATGTAAGGAGTGTAATTATAGCCGAGGCCATGAATATATTTATCAAAGAATGTAACAATAACCAAAGCCAAGTCTCTAGTGGTCTGGAACTCTTTGTCTCTAAAATCCAAGATGAAATGCAAATCCAATGACACAAACACCAAAGCTATGCCAATACCCGACCAACAGAAAAAAGTCTTGTGGTCCCAATGATATCCTGAAAAACAAACCATCGCTATGCATTTAACGCGCTCGCTCGCATCTCAAGTCACCAATCTCAAAGCAGTAAAAAAATATCTTGTCGCCTAGAATCCGGCAGTGGGGTTCGGGTTCTTAATGACACCACCGACAGGCAGCTGCACAGCCGGAGAAACACTGGTGCCCGAGGTCTTGGCCTTTGCGTTATAAGCCGCTAGGGTATTCTGCGAGGAGAAGTTCTGGTTGATGGCCCCGGTCATGCCGTTCTGGCAGTGGTTGCCGTTGGTCTGCGAGCAGTAGAACCAGACGGGCTTGGTGTCCTCGACGACGATCTGGAACACGTTGGCGCTCTGGGTGTCGTTGGTGGCAAAGTTGAACCCGGAGAAGAAGCCCGTGTAGTAGTCGGTCTCGGGGTCCATGAGCGGCTTGCAGGGGTTGTCAAACGACGACTGGGCCACTGAGTGGTTCTTGGGCGCAAAGTGCCACTCGACCACGTCGCCCACCTGGGCCACGATGTTGTTGGGCTCAAAGCTCAGGGCGCCGCGGCCCGCGGCCACGGTGTGCGTAACGCCCGTCCGCGGGACGGTGCGGGTCGGGGTCTTGGACGAGCCAGTGGTGCTGGTCGGGGCGGCGATGGCGCCGGCGACGAGGAGAGCGGTGGTGAAAGTCTGAGTGAACATTTTGAAATTTGTTAATTTATGAGTCTTTTCCAAGAGAATTGAAGATAGGAAAATAGTATGAAAAAGAAAAGAAGAAGGAAAAAAAGAGTTGAAAGTTTTGATTAGATTGTGAATGTAGTTGTTGATGATGATAGCAAAAAGGAAAACATCATTCACTCGGAATCACCTGGAACTTATATACAAACCTGCTCGTCCTACAAGACATCTCTAAGTTCATAATGTTGGCGTCAGCCGCGAATACTGTTGTTGTTGCTTTGCAATCACGTTCACTGCCTATAGTCCCAAAATAGGTCCAGTAGCACGATTTACCATATACAAGTACGTACCCAGTACCCTGGTTCCGGTATGGTCAATACCCGGGATGCTGAGCAGCTCTACCAGTCGGCTTGGCCCTGGTTCGACCCGTCGCTGTCGGAAAAAGGAAAACCAGCCCTTCTAGGCAGTTTACCCAGCAGAACGGTTGGCCCCCTCTCCGGATTTTCAGCCAGCCGGGTTAGTGTTGGTAGCTGGCTCATAGGGCTGTTCAAGCAAAGCGACAACGGGATTGGCTGAAATGGTCGAAGTCTTTTGGTGCTTATGGCGTAGCATTTTCGAGGCTATGCTGACGGGCTTGGGGGCACGGCAAGCCACATGCAAGGAAGCTGCACGCACCCCGACCACAAATTATGTTTAGAGCAACGGGATATGCACAGTCGTCGCTAAATCGGCTGTTGTTCATGTCAGTCAGCACAGCCCTGCATGAGCCGGATCACGAGCGAGCCATAACAGCCAAGAACTCACCTTTCCCATTTGTGGGTTTCCGCTCACATTATTATTTCACAAGCCGAGTCCAAGTAGTTGAATTCACCATCTTTACATGTGTCCAACGAAGCAAGCTCTGCGCCAGGCTCAAATTGACAACAAATTTGAGTTTCGGAGCTGCCACTATCAGCCCAGTGCAACGTGACTTTGTAGTAGCCTTAACTACATTCAATCAGGGTAATAGGAAAGTATGCAGCTACTATGACTTGCACTGCATTACTGGAGGACAAAAGAAATGATAGTATGTCTAGCTTCACATGCAATGCGAACACTTTCTTCGGATCCTTCCTACAATGCCCAGAAATATTCCTTATAGCACTACAATAGATCCGAGTACTGAGTGCTGATGACAACAAAGCCACCGCATCAAGCACTACGAGTGCCAAGGAGCCGGCAGTCGACTCAACGCAAAGTCCGCCCTAACCCTAGAATCAATGCGGAAAATGATTCCAATCACATTCGATGAATCCTCTATTCGAAATAAGCCTACCAGTGATTATTGTTCAACAAAACCGTTGGCCGTGTATCGTAGGACTTCTGGGGAATCTGACCTCAGAATTTGGCATGGCCAGTCGATTGCCTGCAGGGGAAAATGACCAATCCGGGGATCGAATCTAGCCCTTCCTACCTGCTAGGCTGTACAAAGGCCGTATAAATCACAAGTGATATTGGTTGATTATTGGGAATGACTAGTGCTCTCGACGTGGCCATTATCGCCAAGCCCCTATGGTCAGCATGTGGTGTACTGTTGCGTCCCTATCATTGAATAGAAGCTCGATCCTCTTCCAAGTTCATTGGCTACGAACATCAAATTGGTGACGACTGACTCCGTTATCCTGTCTTTGGATCTAAGCAAGCTAAGCCATGATCATCGGCAAGGAGGTCTAGGTTGTTATGCGAGGCTGGGTCGGGCGACGCAACGATGGTCCACCGTCTCCATTGGTGAGTAAAATTAGATTCCAAACCATGAGTAACTTGCCTTGACCTGCGAGGCTGGCCAGGTAGACTGTACAGGCTTCATTGTACTAGTCTGGCTTGCTGTGAATTCTGCAAAGATCATCGGCTCATCGGTCCCAGAGGCATGACAGTAAATATCTTAGCACGTGACTCCATACTTCATGATGAATACTGGACCCCACGATATCAGTAAGGCAAGTTTGCATTACCAACAGACACAGAACAGTCAGGAGACAGAAAAGAGTAGTGATCAATGATTCATTACCAGCTGTCTGGTGAGAATGTTTCTATCAGTAAGAAACTAGTCTACCAATGCCTGTATCGTTTCTCTCATGCCAGAGTCGTCACAAGCGACTCAAGATTACCATGTATGCAATTACCAGGTGAAACTCCTTATGCAGTACTATACCATGCTCTCAATGCGAGCCCCTTTCCTGCCTGAAACCAATCCATTCATGTGTAATGCCATTACCTATTTGCAAACTAATTGAGCCCTAGAGCCTCAATGAGAGAAGTGGGGCCACTCCTCACAGGAGAGCAACGGCCAAGACAGCCAACAGACCCAAGGCGGAAGCAGTACCCTGAGAGGCACCGTTAGAAGTAGGGGCGCTGGGAGTCTCAGTGGCATCACCACCAGCGGGGTTAGTGGAGGTCTGGGTGACAGAGCCGACAGTCGAGTGCTGAGAAGAAGAGCCAGTCTTGACAGTGGTTGCGACTCCGGAAGAAGCAGTGCCAGAGACAGTGCCAATGGTAGTAGGGATACCAGGGGTGATGATGACAGAGGTCAAGGTGCCGACAGAGACGCTGGTGGTGCTGCCCTCACCACCCTGACCATTGCCACCACCGTAGCTGCCATCCTCAGTAGTAGCAGTAGTGGTGGAAACCTCAGAGGTGGCAGTGGTCAGAGTGTAAGCAGTGTTGGTGGGAACGACGTTGTCGGAGCTGGTGGTGCAGATGGAAGTGGAAGCGCCGACACCCTCGTCGGTGGGAGTGAGAGTGACACTGCCACTCATGGTGACAGTGGTGGTGGTGGTGCAGTCGCAGTCCTCATCGTAAACGGCCAAGACCTTGACGTCGGTGGAATCTCGGGCAACGGCAGACTACATGAGAAAAGTGTCAGAAAAATGGACTTGCTAGCAAATACAAGGCTGTGAAATATGAAAACAGGGAGTAGGAGTATGGGTAGGTTGGTGATGCTTCAGAAAACAGGGTCACGGGGCGGGCGTCGAAAGAATGTGGAAGATGGGAATGAGAACAACTTACCAGAGTGCCAGTGGCAAAGGTGCCGACGAGAAGAAGAGCCTTGATCATCTGCATTTTGATGGTCGACGTTGAGAGTGACGATTGATGTGTGGGTGTGTTGGGTGACGATGTTTGGTGGATGTGACGAACGGGGATGGAGACGCGAAAAGATGTTTCAAGTCTTTGTCAACGTCAACAGTGAAAAGTATTCTGGAAGAACGAAGTAAAATACGATGCTTTGCTTGAGTTTGAAAGAAACAAGTAGAAGCTGTTGTAGTTCAAGAATCCCAAAAGTTGCTTGAGTGTCTGTTGGTTTGTGGTGTGTGTGGGAGAGAGGGAAAGGGTGGCGGCGAGTGACGGCGGTTTTCAGCCAAGAAATAGTAATTGACGTGCGGGCGGTGGGTGACGGCTGGGCAGATGGGAAACCGCCGCGGTCACCGATTTTTATGCAGGGACGCGTTTGTCCACTGCCTACTGATTCAGAGTACCTGGCAGGCGTCGCTGGGGAGGGAAATCGCCAGGCGCGAATAAAGAAAACGCCTAGGACTGATTTCTCCAGGCGGTAGTCGGCGGCCAACAGCGCTTCTAATCAGAAATTGGGCAACCAGAAACCGGACAACAGGGTAACCGTAGTGGACTTTGGTAGGTAGGTAGATACCTGGAGGGCCGATAACCAACTTGATACCTGGCAATCAGTCTTGCTCGTCTTGACTTTGGCTGACCCCTTTAAATTGTCATCACCGGATCAATGTCCGTTCTTGCCCATCTCCTCCCAGGGAACTTGCATGACAAGATCGATCACTTGCAGCCCAGCAACGAGATGCCACCAGAGATATTCATTGTAACTGTCCTGCAGCAACCCGAGATCCTCGTTTGCCTGCCTCCCCCATTATCTCGTTTCTGGCCGTTGTGACATGTCACACCATGCTGATAAGTGATACCCGTTTGACCTAGAAATGGCCGACCCATGGCATGACTTCATGCTCTTTAGGTCTCGACACCCTTAGATCCTCCACTAGGTAGGAAGTCTTGTGGAAGCAGCGTGGGAACCAGTGAACAACTATCGTGCCTCGTAGTTGAGTAGATAATCCGAGAAGAAGACAGCCTTGTTAATTGTCTTCGATTTCTTTAGAGTCTCACATTCATGGGTGCAAACAACCCCAGCCCCTTTTGCCAGACGCGGCTTGGGCAAACAACGTATCGCACGAAGTGCCACAGACCATTCAAGCAAATGACTGAATTTGTTGCATTCGCCTTGGATACTAAGAGTTTAAGCCACTCTGGTAACACTCCCCGTGTCGCCTTCCAACCAGCTTGGGCTCGAATCACTGCTGACAACTAGTATCACAGTATCACCACCCCGACCAAGGCAGCAACTGCCGTAGCACCGAAAAGAACCAGACCAAGCTCGAACCTGCCTCCAGAAGAACACGTCGAACCATCATCTCCGCCAGTACTGCCGTCGCTTCCACTCTTGACTTTCCTCTTGCAGACCTCACTTCCCCCCGAGGTCGTAGCGGCTGTCGTGGTTGTCGAACTGGATGAAGACGTCGTGGAAGCAGCCGCCATCAACACCGTGACAGGCGTCATCGACTGAGACATCTCCGATGAGGCTAGACTCACGACAGTACTAGTCGCCACGATACCAGAGCTAGTTATCGTGCAGACTGCCGGTGATAGTTGGCAATCGTATTCCACTCCGACGGTGGGGCCAAGATTCAGATGCATCGAACCCGCGCCATATGTCAGAGTCAGGCTGTTGAAGTCACCGTCACAAGAATAAGAGGTTGCTGAGATTTGGCTCTGGCAGCCCAAGAGATATTGCGTAGTCGTGGCATCCGAGGTGATGGCTGAGGCATAAATATGGTAGCCTGCTGAAGTTGAGCGTGATGGCAGAAGGAACGAAGCAACGCTGCTGCTTGTTGTGGTTGTTGCGGCGGCTGCTCCAGTCACCAAGACCTGCGCCAGACTCGCCGCCAACACGAAGTCGGATGTTGTCGTCAGGAACATGATGATGTATATTGTTGTTTAGCAGTGATCCTGTCACCTAGAGTCTGTTGTCGTCGATGGATTTGGCACAAAATCTCTGATGTAGTCAAGATTTATATTCTAGGCTGACACACCGACTGTCAAGCTGATATTTGTCGTGGCTGAGTGAATCACGACAGGGGTTGTCGCGGTAGCTGCCCGATTCGTATGTGGGCACCACAAGCCGTCTTCTCGGCATTGCTTGGCACAAACCTTGCATCACGACACTCGTAAGGGCAGGATTGGTCACTAACAAGGTCCTGATGGGGTTGAAGGATTCTGCTGCTTGCGTTTCTACAACAACTAATCTTTGTTATATGGCGCAAATCCCTTCTTGATCTCAGCTACAATTTCAGCAGCCTCTTGTGCACTCTTTGCCTCGTAATCTGTTCGCTTTGCCGAATTGTCCTTGAATACGTAAAGCTACAAGTCACAGCATGTCAGTAACAACTTGTGGCAAGCCAAAGAGGCGGTAAACATACCTTGAAAGTGCCCGGATGCTTGCGCGAGGTGCTGCAGTTGAGGATGTTGCTGAAATGTACACTTGTGGTCTTTCCACTTTCTCGTGTAGGTTTGCCTCCAGAGGAAGGCTGTATGTATACATACTCGCCATCGATCGTCAGGAGACGTTCGTTGCCAACAAAACGCATAGTCTGTTTCTTCCAAACGACAAACTTCTTCAAGCTGACGTCGCTGCTGCCCACTTCGTCGAGCTTCATTGCCTCTTGCGCCAGAGGATGAGGGGCGCCCTTGTCTTTCTTCTTCTTCTGCGCAGCAAGGGCATTGTCCCATATATGCTGCTTGGGTGAAGAGCCTATGGGCGAGCCGGTAATGGTGAGTGGACCATCTGTAGCGAAACGTCTGCGATGCAGCTCTAGGTCCGTCACGTTGCCAATCGATGACACTGCGCGATCGACATATACTACAGAGCCCGAGACTGGTAGTTTGAGAACGTGCGTGTTCTTGTCAAGCTGCCTCTTTTTGCAAACCATGTCGAGGACTTCGGCCAGGTATGTATCCGTCGTAACATCCAGTGTCAGCATCTGCCCTGGCGCCACATCTGCCGACATGATGTGAATCTTGAGGAGCTTCTTCTGGCCCCTACTAGCTGGGACTGGTGCGGGCTCGGGAGCAGCGGGCCTGTCAGCATGCACTGTTTCAACCCGGAACATTGTATTGGTGATTGGGTTTGGCCTGGGACGGGTTGGAACTGGAGGTGGTGGTAACTGAGATGTAGGCTTTGGGGTGGCTTCTTCATCTACAGGTTCAACGGCCACTTCCTCTTGGGCAAATTGTGGCGTCAACTTCTGATTTTCCTCGAATGAATCTTGAGATGCTTGCACCAGGCCAAAGTCGTCGTGCGTCTTGGCGGGGCCTCGTGATCGTCCACCTCGATTGTTTGCTGTAGTGAAAGAATTGACTGGCTTCTTCCTTTCCAGGGGTGGAAAGTCATCGTCAACCTCATCTCCATCCACCATGCGCAACGTCCACCAGTTGACATTTTGCTTGTCAAGGGGAATAGGAGGCTCAAGCTTTTCTTCGTGGTATCTCCAAAGACTCAGTCCAATGAGTTCTGCCACAGTGACGGGCCTGAAGCTGCCATCTGGATCCTGGATATTCTTCCGAATAGGCACCTCAAAAGGCTTGGAAGACGTCTTTGAAAATGGAGCATAAATACGGATGGAAAGCGGATCTGGATCACCTTTTCCAGAGAGAGATGCAAACTGCTCCAGAGGCATCTTGGGCTTGGTGTTCTTGGCCTTGAGAGCATCACCCAACAGACTTCTGGGCTGTATCATGCTCATCGGCCTAAGAGTACTCATGGGTCGAGGTGGCGGTAGGACCAGCGATATCGAGGGCTGTGGCTGTGTTGGCGGTTTCCGTACTGTAGATTGTCGCAATAGCTGCTTCGGGGGTGTGCCGACAACTTGCTGCCCGGGAGAGGCAGGCAAGGCCGTGTTCTCTACATCAGCTAGAATTGACGCCGAGTCCACACTCTCAACAAAAGCTGATGAGGCATCAGATAGATCAGAGTCGTCCTCTTCCTCTGCCAGCGGTTCGCTCCGTACCCTCTCGACGCCATGTGCTGGCTCTTCTGCAATGCGTGCTTGTAGTCTGGCAGACCTAGCTGCCGCCCTGGCAGCATCCTTGTGCTTCCGATATCCTGAGTTATCAAACTCATTATCCGAAGAGACCTCACTACTAGTGACAGTGTCACGACGCGCCCTCTCCTTGACCGTCTCTAGCGCTGACTGCGAACCTCTCCGGGCACCGGGAGCTTGTCTCTGCGGCGATACTACCGCAGTCTGTCGTAGCTGTGAGGACTGGATCGGAGAAGATCCCGAGCGGTTTCTGAGAGGCATCTTTGCAAATCGTATCTGCTGCGCCGCCCTCTGATCCGACTCTTCATCACTCTCATCGCTCAGGTCACTACTATCGTCCTCCTCCATTTCGCGTTCCCGTCGCCTCTCCCTTCTCCGTCTCGTCGCGATTCCTGGCCCTGGAGTCTCCGTTCCACCGCCAGTGAGCATGCCGCCCTCTTCGGCGTCATCTTCGAGGGTGAGGCCGAATCGCGGCGGGGCTTGAAAGTACTCCGACGCAGTGGCAGTAGGTATCGGCGGGGAATGGGTTCGCTTAATAAGGGCAGGATTGGTGCGCCAGCCAGCAGCTTTGAAGGGCGCAGTGTTGAGAAAGTTGTCATTCAAGGAGATCAATCGTTCGCCGACACCATCAGCCACCTCGCCGAGGTAGCTGATGCGCAATTGGTAAGATACCAGACTAGAATTGGTCCGTGTCAGCGCAAGCACGTTCCAGTGCGGTTGGGCAACTTTACTCTTCCACCTGAATGAGAGACATGGTCAATAAAGAGTGTCAGCACAATGCGATCCGGCGCAAGTTGCGGTTAATGTCCTAAATAGAAAGATTGCGCATTGGGGTTGACTGCAGTTATGCTCTCAAATGCCCAGCGTTCCTCTGTGACAGCCCGCAGTGAAGTCAGGCTTGAGGGTCGCTCATAGCACAATGCTGGAGAATGGAAGGTAAGGTGATAAAAGGGGGCTCTATTGTTCGGATTGGTGCAAGATTGTTGTCGCGATGCACACGCCGACAAGGGGAGCACGGGTGCAAGTAGTTGTTGAAGTGGGTAAGGTCGTGAGTGAGTGTTGAAAGAAACCGAGGCAGCTTGGGACCTTGAGGTTGCCATCGCCAGCCTATGTCGCACCACCCAGCCCAGCCTAGAGCGGCGCGCTGGCGGCGGTCGCTAACCTTATCGCTGTGCATGGATTGCGGGGCATCAGCGATGGCGCGGAATAC
Source organism: Neopestalotiopsis sp. M2102B (assembly GCA_023628315.1). Taxonomy (NCBI): domain Eukaryota; kingdom Fungi; phylum Ascomycota; class Sordariomycetes; order Amphisphaeriales; family Sporocadaceae; genus Neopestalotiopsis; species Neopestalotiopsis sp. M2102B. The sequence goes on from JAMAKW010000078.1 coordinate 45,714, forward strand.
AACCGCTTGCTACAGGTCATAGTAATTTACTTGATATACATTCAAGCTTCCAGACGCCCGATTCGATGATTGTACCCCTTCCTGTATTTGCAATACTTAGTCCTTACGAGTTATTTCCGTGGTCGTCCAGATTTTGGTAATTCTTGCTTCCAGACTTCTTTTCTAAGTCCTGTGAAAATGGGAATGTACTGCGAGCAGGCCGAAATGGATGTAATGTGCCAGGTTGGTCAATACCTCAGAGAATTGACTTATACAGCATGGCTGAACATCTGCTAAGATGAATTCATCTCACGAATCAAATTGATCTTGGCATGACCTCTAATGTTCCCTTGTCTTGGAAGTTATACGGACATTGTGCCGGGCTTTGATGTATAGTCACTCCAAAGGTTGATAATCGAACCTGATTGCAGCAATACATGAATCCGTATCAAATGGATTGCCATTTAAAGAAGGAAATATTAAATGAGCAAGAACTATTGTTACTGAAATTGTCTCTTGTACAGATCCCAGGCCTACTAAACTTACATGTTCCTATTCTTCTTCATCAGTGTAAGTGGCTGGTACCTTGCCAAATGCCTTTTCCAATATGAAAGAGCGGAACACTTAGTACACAGTAGCGGCCCCACGTTAGTGTCCCGTACCTGGCGCATGAGCAATGATCTCACAGCAGCTCTGTTCAGGCAGTCCTTTTCTCTACATTCAACATCCAACACACCCAAAAACAGCTGCGAGAAGAACACCTCACCAGTCATTTGCGAGATTCGTTCATCAAAAACAACCCGACACTTGTAAAACTATAGGATGGCCCTCGTGGATTACTCCGACTCCGAGTCGGACTCTGAAAGCGTCGCGCAGCCAGCAGCAAAGCCTGCGCCAGTAGCTGCCCAGTCTAGCAACGCGACAGCCAAGAAGCCCGTACAAAAGGTGGTCGACCGATCGAATCCACGCAAAATTGTCGTGAGCCTCGGTGCAGCTACGACGCAAGACGAAAGCAAGACGGACACGAACAGCAATGAGCCACCTACGAAGAGGGCAAAGACGGGTGGAGGTGTGTTTGGCGGATTCGCCTCGCTATTGCCACCACCAAAGAACAGAGCGCAAAAGCCTACACAGAGCAATGGCACAAGCAGCGGTACTAGCAGCGGTACAAAACCGCCTCCACGAGTTGGTATCAATCTGAAGACTGGTGCTACGCCGGGATTCAGTAGGAGCACTGAAGACGATGATGGCGAGACAGACAGTGCGGCTAGCAAACAGCCCTCGATACCCGATGGCCAGAAAGCCGCAGAAGATGTCACCCTCGTCGGCAAGCCACTGATGTTCAAACCTCTGTCCGTATCGAGAAAACCCAAGAAGAACGTGGCGGCCAAGATGGGAGCAGCGCCTAAAGCAGCAGCAGCAGCTCCTGTGAATTCAGCACCGCCAGTAGCAGAAGCCCAACCGAATGAAGAGCCCCCAATGAAGAAAAAGAAGGTGTCACTATTCTCGATATCCGCTGAAAGCGACGAGACGCCAGATGCAGCTCCTAGCAACGGGGCGTACGAGCCTATGTTTCCCGACGAGACGGCTACGGCCACCGATGATTTCGCAGCCTACGACGCACAATACTCCAGCGCATTTGCAGACCCTCAAGGCTCGGCATCTGGTGCTCCGACAGCAACGACAATGAGTGCCGACTCTCTTGAATCCATTGCATCGGATATGAATTTGGATGCTGCAGCCAGACGAGCGCTCTTTGGACGTCGTGGCGTGCCTGCGCCAACCCAGTCAGCCTCGAGAGTTATCAACTTCAATACAGACCAGGAATATGCGCACAACGAGGAGCTGCGCGCCTCTGGAGAGCAACAGATCTACAACCCTGTCCGGGCCATTGCACCCGGCAAGCACAGCCTGCGCCAATTGGTCAACCAGGTGCACAATCAAAAGGATGCCTTGGAAGAGAGTTTTGCAAAAGCCAAGACCAATCAGAAAGAGGCTGGACAGCGATACGGGTGGCGGTAATTCACTTTCTGCCTGTTCCCGTCATCTTATAGGGCGACTTCATAAATGTACAACTATTTCTACGTATTTCGGAGAGACTGCATAAATCGTACATTGAACGAGAGAAAGTTCCAGTGCAGCATGAGTCAAACCGCGTATCATTGGCCAAGATGTGCCCAATCACATGGCGAAGTGATTTCGGTTCCCAGGCTCAGCCACGATCCTCTGGCGCAGCCACTTCGCTGAGAGTTGGACAAACCATGCATTTTTGAAATTGAAACATCATTTTTTCTTCCCCCTCTCACCTGTCCGATTTCCCGGAGTAAAACTATGTCTGACCCTCTGAGCGTCACGGCGTCCGTTGTGGGCATCATCACTGCAGCAGCCAAGATATACAAGGTGATCGAGTTTCTCTCAGCTGGCAATAATGCCCCTGCCACTCTTCGGGTAGCGCAGCTCGAAGTGAAGCACACCGAGATGACTCTACGGTCTCTTGAGCGATATATCTTGCGTCTTGACCAAATCGATGCGCGACGAAGAGAATGCATCCAATTGGACGAACTGATTGTTGCTTTGACCGATGTCATGCTCAATTTCTCCGAGTTCGATGCCATGCTGGCCTCGGTCGAAAAGTTGCCGCGAGCTCAAGTTGCCACATTGTGGTTCAGGTACTCGAAACAAATCGACGATCATATAATTAAGACACAACGCAACAAATCCACTCTGATATTCATGTTGAACGTCTTCCAATGGTAAGTGAGGATATCAAAACATATGACGTTGGACTGGGACTGACCTAATATATAGTGAGTCCGACCTAGAGGTGTTCCGGAACCAAGCGGACATTCAGGCATCGATTAAGTATATACTTGCGGACAACAACGATTTGAGGCAGAGATTGAGCCACATGCAAGATGCATTCGATGCGCGAAGTAGCTTTACTCGGGCGAACGCAGAAACTGATACAATTAGAACGCACAAATCGGCAACTCGAGACGAAAATTTATCGATCTTCACGGAATCAAATCAAAATACTACGATAAGCCCGACTTCGCAGTCAGGCATATTGAATGCTGCGTTCGAAAGTATACTGGAGGCGTCCTGGGTTTACAAAAGAAACCGCGACGGAGAATGCGATAGGTCATTCATCCACTCCGATCAACGGTCCCATGCTTGGTCCTGTTTCTCGGGGTATACCCTAGCAGACATCTCGATCCTTTCTGTGATATCTATGCCTATCGCACAAGTCGACTTAAGAAATACTACCTACTACAATCTTGGCGTTGCCGGAAGTTATGATGCTGATAACGCACTACATCCTGGGGTGGCTGATGTCACAAACGGCACAGAAGTACAAGACAAGCGCGACGATGGCTTTGGCTCACATTTGACCCCATCAAAAGATCAATTCGTCCATCGTCTCCAGTTCAGCCTCCAGAATCTTTTCAAGTCGGCCAAGGATGCCCGTGATACCGCTGTATTCAAGGGACACCTGGACCAATTACAGACAATCGCTGAGCAAGAACAGCCCGAGACAGAACCGAAGGCTGATGCTATTCGTGGTGCTGCTGCTATTGTGCGAAGGATTTCCATAGCTCGTCGGAAGACGGAGCTCAAGGAGCTCGAGCGTAAGGCGCTCGAGCGTCTGCTTCAGGAGAAGGAGGCTCAGCGCCTAGAGACTCTCAGCGAGGATGGTCAAGAACAGTTTGAGTGGGACGGGTTGCGCAGGAGGAGAACACCTATGATGAGCCCACGTGGTAACCGCAACCATCCTATGACTTCGCCCAATACCGCTGTTTTCAAGGGACACCTGGACCAATTACAGACAATCGCTGAGCAAGAACAGACAATCGCTAAGCAAGAACAGACAATCGCTAAGCAAGAACAGCCCGAGGAAGAACCTAAGGCTGATGCTATTCGTAGTACTGCTGCTGCTGTGCGAAGGATTTCTATGGCTCGGAAGAAGATGGAGCTCAAGGAGCTCGAGCGTCTGCTTCAGGAGAAGGAGGCTCAGCGCTTGGAAACTCTTAGCGAGGATGGTCAAGAACAGTTTGAGTGGGACGGATTGCGCAGGAGGAGAACAACCATGATGAGCCAACGTAGTGGCCGCAGCCGTCCTGAGACTTCGCCGAATCCTTTTACCCACCCTCCAGATATCCCATTTACGCCTCTACCAAGAATACCTCACCCGCCATTGGGCATGTCGCAATTACCCTCTGGGGAGGAGGATGTAGACTTGATTATATGCTAGAAGCAGGGTTGAAAACATTCACTGTGCTGAAATCTCTCGAAGGATATTTTGTGCAAATTGCCGCCAACTGACTCTTCGTGGCCAGACGACACAAAGGCAAAACAGCGTTACTCCGAGTAACAATCCATGAAGTCTAAGTCAAGCAACCTTGAAATATACCCTTGAGAAATACGCCAAACCTACAGCCGGAAGCCAAGAGCTGCCGTCTATCAACCTGAATATGCTTAGAGAGATCGAGTGCAGCAGCGGCCATATCCATGCAGTAATACATCTTAGACATAGGCCATAACACAAACCGCTGATCATCGAGGGTATGGCGAGTATTCGAACATAAGAAATAGTGTCTCCTGCCGTACAACGGCGCGGAAACGGGTTTCACCAAAGTTATCTACATCAGGTAATCTGGCGTGGCACCAAAATATCTCCGAGAAGTAAGTTACATACATGAATATGACACTTCAAGGCGATCAAAGTATTACGAAGGGAAACTGAGTATGAATGAGATATAGAGAACTCTTTTCAAACGCTAACTTATGCTAAGGTGGTATACTAGAATACAGATTCGCTCCTGAAAATGCTCTAACAGAAATAATAAGGGATAAGATCGCTCTTGGTTTCGTTCCGTTTTGACTCCCATGATCATATACAATCGGTATGATTCTTTGTCTTTTTTTTTTTCTTCCTTTTGTCTTTTTTGTCGTATCATTCGTATCTTTCTAACAAGTCTCAACAGCAGCGGTGCGACCACCAGTCCAGCCCTTGCCGGTAGTCAGGAACCCCCACTCGCCCCGGGTAATGGGCGAGATGTCGTCGTAGCCGTTGGGCGTGGCGGGGCCGAGGCGCGACTGCTGGCTGGCGCGCAGCCTCTGGATCACGGGCGACATGGCGACGGACTCGTGCTTGGGCGCCAGCAGCTCGTCGATGCCGTTCCAAAAGGACGACATGCCGGGGGCCATGGGTCTGGCGGTCACGTCGCCTTCGTTGTGCTGCTGCGGCTGCTCATTGTCATCGAGGGCATCGATTCTGATGGCGAGCTCCGTGACTTCCTTGTGGGCCTTGAGGGCGAGGGGTCGGATGACGGCCGACTTGTGCGTGCTGCTCGCCGCCGATGTGGTGTCAAACGACGTCTTGAGCTTGAGGACCGGGGTGTGGGCCTTGGGGCTCGGCGGCTTGCCAATCTTGACGACGTTCAGCTTGAGGGGCAACTCGGTGGCGTTGCGGTCTTCCTCCTCGAAGCTCTTTCTGTCAAAGTGCACAGTAATGTTGTGCGCAGGCGTGCGCGGCGTGCGCGGCGGGACCTCGTCAAAGGCGCCGATCTGCTGCGCGCCCCCGTAGGCCCGGCGGTACATGCGCTCGACGTCGCCGAGGGCGCCGGCGCTGACGCCGATCCACTCGTAGGCGCCGTAGAGCTCGCTGCGCTCCAGCCGGCGGCCACCGCGGGCCAGCACGAGGCGGCGCAGCTCGTCGACGGCGTCCTCGATGCGGGACTCGCGCTCGGCCTTTTGCCGGGCGGTGGGTGTGGCGCCGCGGCGTAGAAGGGTGGTGCGGGCGTACGCCGCCAGAGCCGACTTGAAGGCGTACAGGCGGTCGAGGCCGAGCAGGGTCAGGCCCTCGGCGGAGAAGAGGACCTCGTTCTGGCGCAGGCAGCGGCGGACCAGGTCGCGGTTGAGACCGCACGACGAGGCCGACGAGGGCGGGGGCAGGAAGCCCGTGCCCGTCTGGAACTTGCGCTCGGCCTTGATGATGGCGCGGCGCAGGTGGTACTCCTCCCTGGGCGTGAGGGAGGTGGCGTGGATGAGGCGGACGCCAAAGGGGTTGGGACCACCGGCCGAGGCCGTCGACGAGGTGGACGACGACGACGAGGTGGATGTGCAGGTTGTTACCGAGTAGGGAGTGGCTGGCGTGCAGGGAGTCGCGGGCGTTGAAGCGAATGTGGGTGATGTGACTGCGCCCCTTGTGGAGGAGGCAGCCTCGGACGATGTGCTTGAAGAAGAAGTTGTAGATGTCGAGCTGACCGAGCTGCCCGTTCCGCGGCGCACCAGCTGTCTAAGTCCGGCTACCTGCGATGTGAGGCGCGTGGGCGAGAGAGGACCAGAGGACCAGGAGAACTCGGGCGAGGCCGGGGGCGAGGCACACGGCAGCGCCGAGGTCGGGAGTTGGTGGTCCTTGCGCACGACGATGAGGCTGATGTGAATGGCCTTGCGGGCCAACCTTTTGGAGGCATACTCGAGGGCCTGGGTGAGGTGTGTCGGGATATTCTGGGAGTCGAGAATCGAAGGGCCTGCCTCGAGTGGTGACGATATCCGCTGCTTGAGAAGTGAAGACATTGTTGCTGTAGTTGGGATGCCGCCCGTTTGTGTGTGTGTCACCAGGACGAAAATAGAAAGGAAGGCGAAGTATTGCAGAGAACAGAAGTGAATCAGTCCTCGAAACGACTCAATGCCCCGAATTGGGAATGCTGGGGAATATGCAAAGAGTGATGTTGACAGTTGAGGCTGAGTATAGATCTACTATATCAAGTAAAGAAAAAGAAGTAAATCTAAACAAGTAAAGTTAATTAGATGATGTGAATAAAGAAGTGAAAAAACGGGGGCTGAATTGAAGAATAGATATAGAACAGAAGTGAAGGGTGACAGTTGTGATGCATGCAGGTGATGTAAATATATCTATCCATACAGAAGCAAGCGGGACAGAGGATCCATCCATCACTCCATCCATTGCATCCCAGATGATCAGCGACCGACATGACCCAAAGCGGAATTGTTTCAGATCGACAGAGTAGTCAGGGGGGGCCTGGATTTGTCGTCTGAACTTTTTTCGAAACAATGACAGAGATAGATTAAAGCAGACGACAGGGCATGTTCCCTTTTAGGGAATCATGCAGGGGGTTTGAGGATGTGCCAATCTAATCCAGATGCATTGGAAACGGGCACGCTGCGTGTATATTTAGTGGGGAATGGGTAGTATACAGTATAGTGACGGGGACCATAGAAGAGTGCATTATACCTTCATGGGCGGCTATGTATGCAAGACGGTTCTCTGACTATGCCCGAAATGCAAAAGTCGCATGCATATTACAGAGTCTAATTATTGTTCAATGCCGCCCCAGAACTGGCTCAACTGTATTCCATACCAGAGTATGTAGAAGACATCCGCAATGTGAAACGGGAACAAATGCCAAGAGTAAAGACGAAAAGAAAGAAGAGGACGAGAGTCGACTGACTGGCTCATCATGGTCCAAACAACAGAACAAACAATGCTGACCAAAAGCAGTGGTCGTTCCAGATGTGAAGAGATGTGGGGGGTTGAAAATGGGAATGTGGGGTGAGGTCCAGTGGTAGACTCGAAGGATTATCTGACCACCAACCATGTAGACTTGGCAGATGGCTACTGTAGTAGACACTAGCAATGCGACGCTTTGGTGAGCTCACCTCGGTTGATTGTCTGCTGGTTCTATGGTTCTGTGGTGCTGTTAGCCCTGGTGGCCCTGCCTGTGGGTGAGCGAGCGCGGTGAATGCCCGCGGGGAGCCAGTTGAAGCAGCCAGCAGCAGTGGACTGTTAGTGTCCTAGTGGCCTAGTGTCTCCCCCCAACTAAGCCATGTTTCATGAAATCAGTGGTGACGAACCTCTCTCGTACGCTTGCCAAGCTGCGTCCCAGTGGATGCGGGTTCCTGCGGGTCCTTAGCCCATGCCGCCCATGCCAGCCCATGATGTGTGACATGGGTAAACGAGTGCGTGCGTGGCTTTGGGTTGGCCGAGCCGGGATGGCCCCAACTTGACTCTTGGCTCAACTCGGCTTGGCGTCCGTCTCTCTCTTCTTTGTTTGCTGGAGAAATTGAGAAATTCTGGAGTTGATTGCGATTGCTTGCATTGGCCGTTTCCAAAAACCTTCTCACTCTCTTTATCGCCAACGTGCTTGTAACGGCAGACGGTTTGCCCAAATTACTCCATCCCTCCTTTTTAGACTTTATGCTTCTAAATTCTTCAACGAATCACATCACTCCCGACATCAAAAGTAGCCGGTGCCAATGACTTGACTTGACTCGACTTGACTTGATTCTCGATAATACCACCGTTATACATCACTCAAAAAAAGTCATAGCGTTGGCGTACTCTACCATGGTTGTGGAATATTGCAATATATTTTGACCCGAGGTCTTGATCGTGTTGTTGATCAAGCATTGGAAATAACAATAGCATAGATTAGATATCGAAATGAGGTCATCTCGATTACTAGACCTTCGCATAGACCGGCCATACTGTAGCATTTCTTGTGGGCAATGTTCAACAGGCTCACGCCTTGGTACACTTGAGTCTTGCATTACCCTAGCCACGTTGATGACAACGCCACTCCTCCCTCAATCTCTTCACTTCTTGACTTTGAGAAACAAATGCAACCTCAAGTCCCCATTTCTCTCGTCACTTCTACTGCTTCTGGCTTCTCCGAATCCATGAATGGCCGGATTTTCCCTCCCATTGCTCTCGCTTTTCTCCACCACCAAAACCACCCTGGCTCACTGCGTAAGCTCTGTTTGGCCAGCCACCCCGCAGTGGTCTCGGCGGTTAGAGGTCCCAAGAATAGAAGCATCACACCTTGGGACCTTGGAACCGACATGACCCCCCCTTGCTTATACATAATCTCATTGCTCGTCACCTCTTGGAAGAGCCTCTTTTCCCCTCCCCTAACCTCCCATTTGAAGATGCAAGATAGGCAGATCTTCAACCGCGTGCCGGCAGATATGTAAAATCTCATCACATCCGCCAATTCACTCATTTCTAAAAGTAGGTTCTTTAGAGTTGAAGTAACTTCCAAGAAGGGGAAAGACTTTGCACTACAGTACTATAATCCCCATCCCCCCCGGTTCCGTCACATCCCTATCATGATCGCGAAGCCCACCCAAACATTTCTCGGCGCAACCACACATATGTTCAAGTTGAACCCTTTCCCGTTCCCGTCCGTGCATGCCAGTTCGTCACATTCTACTCCAGTCAGAATCTCTCCTTTCCTATGCCAAAAAAGAGCCCCGCATGCAAGCTCGGGATATATTTATAACTTCGGCAAGCATTCCTCAGGGGTAAGACTTCGTTTGTGTGGTGGTACCCCTCTGACCGCCCTCAAGAACTAAAAAAGAAAGGAGATGGAAATAGAAACATACACCTGAACACTCGGATAATACTGAGATGAGGCTAATGTGATTCTTCTCATTTCCTCGCCAAGAGAAGGGGGGGAAAGAAAACACTAAAAAAAGAAAGAGAAATAATTATCGCCAGTACAAGTATACTCTGTACAGGACGGGCCAGTGATTGGACACACATCAACGTGCCAACTACCTTACCAAGATGTGAACATTCTTGGGCGTGGTGTCACCGACAGTTCCGTCTTCTCAGAGTCAAGTCTGCCTCCAGGGTAGATACAAGGTCACAAATTTTGGAGGACTATTTCAAGAATGGTCACGATCGAGTCTATTTGTAGGATCTCCATCTATCTTGTACCAAGCCCGGGCGGACATTTGGGACCAGCTGACAGGTCCCGTCAACGCCCTTCAAATCATAATCTCGTAACTCTGACAATGCCATGACACAAACGAATGCAATAAACAAATACTCATCTTTTCCTCTTTCGGTTGAAGGAAGAAAAGACGTGGGGAATCAAGAGCCCAACCATTGCGGAGTATCTTCCCTTTCCATGTCCGACGCCTCTCACGCCTATGCTATGCATTGAATCATGATGAAACAAACAAATGAATCCATCTTTTCTCGCCCGCTCGCATCAAAAAACCACCAAAAAAAATAACTCAAAGAGTTCTGTTGCTGGGAAATCAAACGATCTCGTGTGCTCGCCAAGACAAGCATGGCGTGGTTGTGATAGATAGGTGCCCTCTTTCGAGTATGCCATACCTGTAGGTTGGACGCAATCAGAGAATCAGGTGTCCGGTTGATCCTCCAGTACCGTTGGTCTCGGCAGTCATCTGCATGTCTGCCATGTCCATTTGCTCCGACGATCCTACTGAATTATCCCAGTCTTGATCTTGTCAGTCAAGAAATTCTTCCAAGGCTTCAGAGTTGGAGTCAGTCCACTCACCAGAAGCATCCTCCTCGACCTCATCAACCACGAGACGGTCAAGCTCCGTCCGAACTATCTCAAGCATCAGCAGTTGTTCAAGTCTTTGCCTCACTAGAGTGACATACCTCGTTTCGTTCTCTCGTATTCCATGTCACATCGCGGTGCAATGCCATGGTAAGCCGGCATGAAATACTCCTCTCCCCGCTCAATGTGCTCTAGCAGAGTGGAAACGGCTCCCCTAGGCGCTTGCAGACTGCTTGAGACATACTTGCTGTACAGGTATTCCAAAGATGCAACTGTGAACATTTTACACCATTTGACATGGCTGGCAACTTCTGCGTCAATATCGCCTTCGGTACTGCGGTCTCTATGATTGTCGAGCCATGTCCAGAGCATTTGTTTTACCAGCAGATCCGTCTCCAATCGGACACTTGGATCGGCAAAACCAAGAAGAGGAGGCGCCCATAGGTGCATGAACTCTAAAGCAAAGCGTTGCACGAAAGTCACATCCTCGCCTTCTGGTCTCGGTACTTCAGAGATCATTCTGTAGAAGTTGCTGAAAGCCATTCCATCGGTAGCAGGGGCTATCATTTCAACTCGCTCGCTGATGAATTTGATCAGACTGTGAGCATGTTCTTGACTATGGGTCCATCGTAGATAGAACGCGACACTTTGCAGATAGAGAGGGGTGGTCTGTGGGTCTGTCTGCCAAAAACTCAACCCTTCTGCGGTTGTCGCAAAGACCTTCTTCTCCATCTCAGTGCCAAGCTTGATCAACTTGCGGAGTATGGACTCTGTAGACACTGGATTCTGGTTCAGCAGCACAAGTTTATCAACAAAGAGGCTGTTGACCGTGTGCGTGTTCGCGATTTGTCTGTGAAGCAAGTTAACTTCCTCAGCCGTGTACGGGAGCGGTTCGTCGTTCAGAGCCAGTTGGAAGCGGCCGTATGCACTCTCCAGGATTTCTTGATTTGCCAAATCTCCTTCCAGGTAACCCATGAGAGTATCAATTAGACTGATGATGGCTTCGTAGTTAGGGGCCCGCGGCCGCTTGTACAATGTTTGAGCTAGCCGAGCATATTGTGGACTAAGCTCTGGTTCTGTGATATCCGCAATGATGATGAAGAAGAGTCTCGTGAGAAAATACTCCTCGAGCAGAGCAGCTCCCTCTACTTTCGAAAATGACGCAAACTCGGCCAGCGCGCCAAAGAACTCGGGCCATGCACGGAGGCTCGTGTGGAACGATTCCCAAAGAGTATTGAAGATCTCCACAGTGTCGGTGAGTACAGAGGGTTCTGGAGGTTCAACGATGGTAAGGTCCTCATCTCCGATGTCCGAGTCCTGCGGAAGCGGATTATATTGCTCAGGGAAAGCATCCTTGACTGTCTTCAGAACGCATTTGAAAAGTTCGCTGATAGATTGCCGGACGATGGCGGCGGTGTTCTTTACTAGCAGCATACGGAGTGCCTCTATTCGTTCCTTGAAGAAATAGAAGAAACTGAGGCAGCACCTGGGACACTTCTCACATGCTTGGCGGATTCGGGAGAAGAGCGGCAGAAAATCTGGAATATCCTGTGCGCGAGCTGCAATCTGGTCCAGGTGACCTAGTGCCACTTTCATTGCCGTATCTTCGGTTGTATGATCTCGGGAGCATGGGTTGTCCCATACACGGTCGAGTACCATCTGCGCAAAGTTAATTGTAGCGTGATCGTTGCTAACATATCGGTGAACGATCATTGAATTCTCGTCAGCGATATTCGCAGCAAGCCAGACTGGCGGCTCAACCCGGACGGGATGATTATGCCCACTAATTCGCAGATCTTCATGGTCCCTCTTGAGAGTAGAAGACCTTTGGTAGAAGAGCATATATGCACTGTACCCCTTCTCAAATCCGAGCCCACCATCAAATCGAGCAGAAGGGTCTCTACCGCCAAAGCATGAGTTAGACAGATTCGCGGGGTCCCAAGGAGAGACGGTATCATCGTTGAACTCGAACCACGGCTGTGTACCATCAGAAGTCGGTCGCTCACGAATGTAAGAATAGTAGTGACCAGACTCGGCAGTTCCCGCGTGAACCAAGACGCCGACAAGTTCGAAAACATCAGGCGTGATCTCGCCGCAGGAATCGCTGAGATGCTCGACTGTAAAGGGGCTCATGTCGATTTCGGTGGGGAACTCGAAGTGATCATTGATCTTGTTGCGTTGGAGAGTCCTGAGATCGAAGCTGAACCTTTTCAAGTGGAATATCAAGTGATCGGGTATTTCCTTGAGACAAGCTCGTTTCACAGCATCAACATGCTTGTTGCACAGCTCACATTTGTACTTGTTGTCACCCTCCATCGGCTCGCCATCCACATATGCCTGCAGACTTTCTTGCAGACTAGATATTCCTTTGATATCGCATTGAATTGCCGAGAATGGTTCAATTCGCTCAGAGATATGTTCACATTCCTTGGATTTGACTTGTTGTACAAGTTGACCTCCATAAATTGATCGTAGATCTGATTTGGTGCGTGCGTTCGGCATAACAGACTCCCATCTATCGAACAAGAGGTTGAAGAATTCATCGACGTCCATTTGAGTGTGAATATCGATTGGAGTCTCTTCATAGTTGTTGATCAGGGCAACACAGTGTGCTGGATCAATCGATCGGCGTAAGCTGTCTTGGAGTTCCGCGAACAGTGTCTGTGTAGAGTTGAGCAGATTGGGATGACTGCGCCCCTTCGACGGTACTTGTAAGATGAATCGTCTGAAATGTACGTTCATGAATAGCTGTGTGAACAACGAGTCCAAGTAGCAGGTGTTGGATAGGTTCCTGAGTCCGGCATGGACACCTGGGGTCTTGATAGCTCTCATACGATCAAACCCTTGTGGGAGGTCGTAAAAGTAGGGGCTGCCGTCATAATCCGTATGGTATGGCACTATGCTGCTTAGGCAGTACAGCATCTGCCGCTGCTGGTCTCTACTATTTCGCATGAGCAAGGAGAGAATCTCGTAGACCAGCTTCCGATTGCCGTGCGTCAAAAGTACCTGAGTTCTTACTTCGTCATAGTCCAGGCGGGGGAAAAGGTGCTTGTAGAATAATTTCCGGCCAAGATTGGGAGGAAACTGTATGCTCTCCCTCTCGCTAAAGTGTTTGATGCCGTAGTACAACAGTCTCAACAGACCGTGAGCGACGAAATCGACTCCATCTGGGCTGGTCAGGCTCTCCGTACTCGTATGAATCAAGGCCAGCTCGATGTATAGTTTCAGGCAGGTCTCTACACTTAGCTCTGGCGAGTTTGCCCGGAAGAGTATGTCCATCAGAAACAACAGGAGAGTGAAGACTTCCTCAGATCGGACTGGCTGATGCACAGCCTTAGGCAGTAGGTCAAAAAGGAGAGACCAGAACTTCTCGGAAAATTGCAGCGCGGTAGTACTGGAGCGTGTCTGTGTGAAAGAGCACTTGTCTCTGATGAGCTGTGCTGTGCCCTTCCGGACCACTGCTCGATCATCCCCCAAGAGAAGAGCTTCGATGAGTTTTTTGTTCAAAGAACTTTTACAAAATCGTTCCCAGAAGTTCTTGCTGAGCGAACAGCATTCTAACAAGGCGCGCAGCGCGCGATTGGTGACCTCTACAGCATATTGAGAATGGTCCGCGGCAGAGGCCTCGGAGAGCAAAGCTGTCAGCCGCTCATGAAGGCTTCTCGTGAGAAAATCGTCAATCATAGGCAGGTCTTCCGATCCTGGAACTTTGTGAGAAGTGCCCAATGATAAAATATCCATGGGAAACATACCTGTCAACAGTTGGACAAAAGTATCCAGAAGACGAAAACTCAGTTCCCTTTGCAGGGATTCAGTTGGGCAGCCACCAATGACGTTCGGGTCTTCAATCGCAGCAACGACGAGTGACATTGTCTTCAGGAGAGGTTCCTTCTCGCCTGGAATATCACGGCTTTCACCTTCCGTGCCTTGTGCGCGTATCGCCAGAGATCTCAGACGTCGCGTGCTCAAGTATTCACGCAAGGCATGAATGGTGTACAAACACTTGAAAGGCTCCCCCAGGGGAAACACATCCAGATGCGATGTAGCTGGGTTCTCGAAAGCCTCTAGAATCGATCCATCGGCTGGCAGCTTGACAAGAAAATGGTAAATCTAAAAATTTCCGTCAGTAAGGAACCATGAGAGTGAGATATGAGAACAAGCTTACCTCCTTGGAGATCTTCTCTTCCATGCTCAAATAGCTCCACAGAGCCTGGAAATGGCCCAAAATCTCAATTTCCAACGGAGAAGCACCTGGTTTGATATTTGCAGGTGTAGACACGGTGTCGGACTCTTTCTTCACCAAGAGAAGTCCATGATGAATATTGAGGTCTTCGAGAGACTTGCAGATCTGATCTTCTGTAGGCGTCAATGGCTTGCCACGGTAGAAGATTCTGTAATTGTTGAAGCCTGTGGCCTCCCGAATGCTGGCAAGCAAAGAGGCCGCAGTATTCTGTCGGCCAATTTCAAGGGGTTTCGGGTCCGTCTGGTGAATCCCATCAAAGGACTGGACCTTGAGTTCTGCAGGTGCGCCTTCAACGTTGCTAGGAGATTGCAGCATCAGCGACCGTAGGTCCGGCGCGGCAAAATGATGTGACCCAGTCTGCAGGATCGCGACAAATTCGCGAAGAACTAGAAGCGACCTCGTGAATTTGAGCTCGTGAGCAACCAAGCTATGGCTGTCGTGAGAGACAGCCATGTCATCTTGATCGCTCGCGTTTGTCGCACTGCCTGGAAGTAGATGCTTGGCAGTGTCTGCCATCTGCTTGAAGCACCGTTCTATAAGCGCAAGGTGCACTTTGCGTGCTCGATCCAACGGGAAAGAGTTGATTCCCTTGCCCTTGACATAAATATCGTTAACCAGAATACGGATTGCATCGGTTTCGACCGTCTGGGGGGATGCTGTGAGTATCATTTGCCACAATAGTCCAACGGCGCCGTGGTTGTCATTCAGCTCTTCATCCAGAGCTGTATCTGTTGCATTTTCTGCGATTGGGATCAAGACTCCCCGTAGAAATTGCAGTGTGCCAGGGCAGTACAGTAGAGGGGACAGATGCGGGAGATGCTCCTTCAAACACAACTCCAGAAAGTTATTTCCAGAACTGCTTTGTTGCTGTGCATTGTTCAGAGAGCACCAACCCACCACCCTGTCATTGTGGGATAAAGCTTTCTCACCAACCAGCAGATGCCAGAATCGCTCCACGCATGTTCGATCGACCGAATTACCATGTCTAGCAATGACTTGCTCAATCAAGCAGCGACGCGCAAGGCCCAATGTGGTCCCATAAACCGTATTGATGCCGCACGCACGCGCTTTAGAGATAGTTGTTTCCAATTCGTCTGCTAGCAATCGTGGAAAGTCGTGCTCCGCGACAAGATTAGCAATTTCCCGCTCCTGACTGGGCCGAACAAGGCGGAATAACACATTCAGACTTCCGGCAGTGCTGGAGCTCTTCGCTGAAATGTCGCGAAGACATTCCCTCCGCAGATCTTGTCGCAAATCCGACGTTGGGCTAACCTGAAGAAGTTCCATCAGCTTCATGGTGGCAAAGTCGAACACATCCATATGCTCTGGGAAGCCATGCGAATTCGCAACTGAGGACTCTTGGATCAGGCGCAAACACAATGTAGCGATACTGGGGATGAGATCGACTGGCTTCTGTGTGACTGCCTTGATGATCGTATCCAAAAGCTCTCGCATGTGTAGATTAAATGTCTCGACTGGAAGTCCCTGCATCTTTCCTATGAGATAAGCCAAAGGTTCCCGGGAAAGATGGCCTGTAGTCCTTGCCATCATTTTGACAAGCGCCTCAAAGATCCTGGGATCCTGAGCGGTGGTGATGCTTTGCCAGAATAAATCTGTGTGCTGCGTTTCGTACGTGTCGGTCACGGCTAAAAAGCCAATGATGTTGTGTGCTTCCCCGATGATTTCCGGATGACACGTGGGACCCAAGAGATATTCGATAAGCCCGGTATCTGTTAACAGTTTGGAAAGATGCTGCAAATAATCGCTGATGCCGTCGTCGCGGTACTGGTCCTGCCCCCTCTGCCATTCCGATATGAGATGACTACTCAGGAGGCCCAGTGCTACAACGCGCAACTGCATTTGGCGAGTCTTGATCATGTTGGTGAGTTGTTGAAGCCGCCATCTATTCACAATGGCATCAATGGTGAACGCCATTGGTGATGTTGGATTGTCCTTGCGATAATTCACGATTGCTTCTCTGGCAGACTTCTGAGATCCCGACAACCCAGTCTCGAACAGGTTTCCCAGACACGTCATGATACACGAAACCAGGTCCGCCGCACAGTGATTAGCAGAATTATCGACCACATTTCTCAAGGCAGCTGAGACGGTATTGAACATTGCCAAGGCCAGATTTATGTTTTGCGGGGATCTTATTCGCAGGTCCAATCCGACTGCCGCAACCATTGTCGGGTGACGTTGGGGATTCGGGTCATATATAATGTTATCGGCAAGAAGACAAATACTGTTGAAGTATTCCAAGAGTTTCTTAGGTTGGACACTTGGGTGATTTGTTGCCATTTCGGCCAGTTGAACGAGCACGGCCATGGATGCGTCACGGAACTTATGGCCATGCTGTCGAGCGACTTCGTCCTGAAACGAGCACAAAACCCTGAGCCTGTCAGGGCCAAGATCCATATTGAAGCCAGTCGGTAATTGCCATTGCTCTGGGCTCCTGGTCATGGCCGCAAGGCACTGAAGAAGACTTGGTGAAAGCAGCTCGAACTCGCCGGGGACGGGATCTGCAAGCAGGAGAAAGTCCAACTTGATCAAGTGAGCGGCAAGCCCTGGTAGTTGCATGAAGAAACTTGCGCCAACGTCGCGGCCCATGTTGGTCTTGGAAAGCATGTTTCTGTAAGTCGTTAGATCACGACAAGGTTTCGACATACATATCGTCATGATTTTATCACGTACCTGCGCGCGGTATAAACAGCCACCGCGAGTTGGGATATTGACTGCCAGAACATCCGAACATCATCTGCCGTTTTTACAATCACAGCAGCGCTCTCAGTAGCGAGCTCGTCGGCAGTTGTGTTATCCAAATAACCCTGTACCCAGCCACTGAGCTGCTGCAGGACCTGTTCAAAGTGGCGCGTTTGCTGGAGGTAGGAACAGACCTGCTGGACAGTGTCACATAGGCTGCTCTGGGGATCGTGATAAGGAAATGCCATGAATGTACCACTGACATCTGCATGGCCTGAGACGGACTGGACGTGAATGAGCTCCACATCGTCGTCATCCTCTTCCTCTTCCTCGTCCATCTCCTCTTCTTCTTGTATCAAAGTAATCTCGGGATCCTCTGAGCTGGTGCTGGCTGAAGGTGAAGAAGGCACATATTGGACAGTTTCTCCCGTGGGCAACGGATGCCGGGACTCTGTCTCGGATGGTTCTACGCTGAGCTTGACATGCTCGGTTTCAACACGTCCGGGCGTCGGCGACGGAGGGACCTCCAGTCCATCCTCGTCGACGTTGTTGCTGCTACGTAAGTTGATCGTGACCTTGCTAGAGTGAGGCTCGGCGGGTGATGATTCAGCAGCGAGGTCGGACTGTGGCGGCGTACTTGGCGGCTGCTCCGGGGTATCTATGGCCATGGTGGAATCGTTTGCGGCCACGGCCGGGAGTCGAGTGCGAGGTTGTGACGGCAGCGGCTCTAGCGATCTACTTCTCGAGCCAGCCATGGAGGTACGGCGGCGCTTGCGTGCAGAATCGTTGCCGTCGCCGACAAAAGGATACGGGCGCGTGGAGTTGGGCTCAGAGGAGACGGCTCGTTCTCGCGACTCCTCTGTTCTCGAGTCTTGTTCCATCTGGCTGGCAGCGGGAAGGAAGGGATGAGCGTCTTTGCCGTCGAAGCTTGAGGCGTTCGCGCGAGAAGGCTCGGCGGCTTGCAGAGTCCAGAATTAGCATGTGGGTTGTTGACTGGAATGTGCGGGGTGAATCTAGAGTATCGACGTGAATTGCTTGCAAGGCAAGAAGGATACAAAGAGGTCGAGACAGGCAGAAGAGAGTCTCGCAGATAGTTTGATGCTTGTTGAGCCTGAGATAGTGCCAGCGGCGTCTTGGAAGCTCCCGGCTACTACCTAGTAGTGACAGATAGAAGTAGACTAGGCTGAAGCTGCAGCGATGATCAAGGGGAGCTCTCTCTAGCTTAACTTTTTGGTGGTGAACCAAACAGTGACGCAGGACGCGACTGGAGCACGCTAGAGGTGGGGGGGAAATACATTAAAAAGAAGAGGGGCCTTGAATGGGGGGACGCGGGAAGCTGTCAAAATGGTGGCCGCCGAGAGCACTAAAAAAATAAAGCTGCACTCACTGTGGGGACCTGGAGAGATCCGACGTCTAGTGGGAACCCAGAGCTGTCTCGGTAAGGTCCAGAGGGGGAATGCAAGATAGAGAACAAAGGGCCTGAGATCAACAACAGTCCTCGGCCCCTCGAGCTGTCGGCGCGCTGCGGTGGAAGCGGTTACGTATGTAAGACGAATATGCAGTAGTATAAAGGCAAGGCGCCAAATTGGTGGTGGAAGATGCAATGGTTGGGGGCTACGAGGTATAGGATAAGCTGGAGTTGCTCTTCCCTTGGCGATCTGCTACTCAGATCTGCCCTTGCAACCTGCTCGGTATTGAGGCGGACAAAGCGGACTAGGGTCAGACCATGGAGCAGTGGGTTTGGTCACTTACTAATGTATGGAGAAAGTGCGACAGGCCCCCCAACGCGATGGCAGTCACAGCGGGTGGGAAGCGGGTTTCTTCGGTCGCTAGAAGAAATCCTCAGTGTATTCACACGGGTGGAAATCCGGTGGGAATAGGGTGTCGGTCTCTGTTTGTTCTGTTTGTGCCCGTCGGTTAAATCAATATCACCTTTTGCTAGTTCACAAAGGCGAATGCATTTGATCACAGAACAGGAGGTCTTTCTAAGCTATATTTATACACTCTGACCTAGGTTTCTCCGTCAGAGTGATTTGAACGATATGCCAGAGTCCAAATGTCTGAAGGCATAGTTAGGCGCCTGTTCTCTTAGGTCGCGGCAATGCGTTCTCATGAATACCTATTTCCGAGCTGCTATAACCTTAACCCCTGGAGATTCATACCTCAGGGCAGTTCCAAGTACCTGTTTGCCGCTAATGTCCGTTGAAAGCACTGGTTAGGCAGCCTTGGCATACCTAGTTTGATAACATTTAGGTACAGAACCCTTCGAATAAATGCTTAAGCTATTTGCAATTGTGTACTTCGTACAGTGTGCGCGTGTTTACCATCACCGACAGTGGAGACCCGCCCAGCGTCAATGACATGAACGTACACTTGTAGATGTGCCTAATAAATTCAGGTACTGCCAGTGGTTAGAATAATAGAAGTTCCTGGAACACTTCAATGCTTCTTTTCCAAGGTCTGTGTTGTCGCTATCTTCGAACAAACCTCCGTGGCAACCTCAGGAGTCATCAGCCTTTAGTAGTCTAGCCCTACAAGCAATACATGTTTTTCATTAGTGAATATTGTATAACTCCATGCTACTGAGCTAAGTTCGAGACAATGTCGTTGGCAATTACTGACAAGGCTAGACAACAGCATGCACACCTTGCAAGTTTCGGTACCTACCTTGAGGTCTCAGGCAATGCAGCGCATAGGACCCTTCTTGCTTAAAAGGCATCTTTTGTGATACATACTAAGGCAGGTACATCTGGCAGGAGATTTTGAATATGTCATTTTGGCGACACGCGGAGTTGAGCAATGAAGGAGACGCTTGCATACCTTGACTCGAACCTGGACTGTATTAGGTTTTTACCAGCGCCGGATATGGTCACCCACTTCAGGGCAAACACTACATTGAATTTTGACGCCTGGACCTACAGTAGTCCTCCGTGATCTCGCATCTGTTCTAGGTCTGTGTTTATTGGACAAAACTCGATTGAGTCATCTTTCCAACCTTGGCTTTTTTTTTTTTTTTTTTTTTTTTTTTTTAAAAAAAAAAAAAAAAAAAAACATATTTGCGTTTACTGATGTTAGTCTGCCATGGACCAAGCATGCTTTGGCTGATTTTCTTGATACTTCATATCAACGATTTATCTAGTAGCATGGCTAGGGCCACAGTGCTCAAGAAAGCTCCCCACGAATTCAACAGATTGTCGTTCGAAAAAAGAAACGGACAGTCTCGTAACGATGACATGATGCGACCAGGCATAGCCAGATTACCTTGTTCGGCCATATCACGTCTTTGTGTCTTGACAAATTTGCCTTATTCGGCCGCCAAACTTAAGTTGTCTATCTAGGTTCAATGGTGGATGAAGGTGGATGTTGGCCAGGAAGGCCTCATTTTCGGGAAGTACCTTGCCGATATCGTGGTCAGTCTCGATGTGTGCTGAGCAGGGCAGATACCAACAATCAGGTCCTGATCATAGTCATGGGTATGGTAGTCATGACAGTAAGGGGAATCACGCCTGGCTGAAGTTCTGGGTCAGTGCAAATAGACCGTCGCCCATGAGATACCTAACCTAGGTAGGTATGTTGCATTCAGGCTACGCCCTATCGGAACGACTCCTGCATCCAGTCTGGGGGGATCCACCAACCTAAAAACTTCTTGCCAATAATTTCCAAGCCTTGAAGTGCTCAGCTTCGGCCTGCTACATATTCAACTACCATACGTCCGTTTAATAGAAGCCAAGTTCACCGACGGCCACGCGTTTGCTCAACATCACTCCGCAATACCTACCGCAAACGTCATCGCCACGCCATACTGATTTCGCGTTCCGTCATGGAGAAGAAGAAGCTTGTATTCCAGCTCGATACGCCGTATTCAGTAGCTTCATGGTTTGTTCCCAACTCCGTCCCTTCTAACCCTCCTACTGCAGGGCCACTTACGATTACAATGCTAGGCCTTTGATCACACAGGGAGATCAGGATGCAATTTTAGAGCTTCTATGCGCGTGAGTCATCGCTTACCCGGACAGACCTTGGGGGTATCCAGTCACTCTGCCGCAAATGTCTACTGACAGCAACATCTGTTGTCGTTATGTCTGAGTCCTCACGTGGTCGCGTACATATCGTCTTTGGGACTAATTGGGTCTTGCTAGTCTGCTCTCGCCAATTGGGAACCACCGACTGGAGCATATCAAACCTTCAAGAGGTAAAAGGGAGAAGAAGAGAAAGCGCAAAGAGGCCGCAAAGTCATCAGCACATCCCCCGCCAATTGTTCCGCCTGTCCCAGAAATTGGGTCTTTTGTCGACGTGGGCCTGGCAGTTGTAACTCGGTCGTTGGAAAGTGTCGTCGCCGTCCGGAAGCCTCATGAGGAAAGCGTGACCTTGGAGCCGCCGATAACGGACAGCGCCCACGAACAAACAAGCTCAACGTCAACACCTTACTCGGCCGTGTTCGTTGCTCGTTCCGACCAACCGAGCGTTCTCAACAGCCACCTCCCGCAAATGGTGGCAGCTGCGTCGCTGAGAGAGCCTGCTGGCGAGCCGACACGGCTCGTAGGTCTTTCCAAAAGTTGCCAGGATCGGTTGTCACTAGCATTAGGCCTACCGCGTGTGTCGGTCATTGGACTTCGCAACGATGCGCCAAAGTCCGAGGCACTTGTCGATTTTATACGCCAACATGTGCCTGTCATAGAAGCACCCTGGCTCAAGGAGGCGCAGGATATTCAATTCCGGGAAACCAAAATCAATACTATTGAAACATTTGTAGGGCAGAGACAGAAGGGTAAGAGGGGTTTCGGTGTATCGGAGAAACCATGAATACACTTCGTAGTACGCTATTTATAAATCACGAAGATTGATGAACCGTCGAGCAAAATGCACTTTGTCACTTGCGAATTCCGGGATTATCTAGAGTTTTTTGCTTCCTATGCCGCATACCATTGGTTGGGACATTGAGCACCGGGCCCAAATACAAATGCCGTAACCTTATTCATGGTTTTTATCATTTCCACCTGGACAAATCGGCCGGATACGACTGGACGGGCCATGGTACTCTCACGTGCTACTACGCCTGCCATAATGCCTCCAGAATTTCCGGTATAACAGTCACAAAACGAAAAGGATGATTTAGGATGATTCTGATTGGCATCCGCAACCCGCATTAAAAATGGCAAAAAAGAGCGATGACTCTGGATTCGAACCCGAGCCCCCTAACAAAGATCCTCTCGTCTGATCATAGGATATTCACTTTTCACCTGGGTGGCCACTGCACTCAAGAGCTTTACCGCTCGGCCATTAGACCTTTGTGACTTGTGGTTGGAGAAATAAGCTCCTATTGGAACCCATAACACCTCCGTGTTATTAAAGAATTTCTTCTGGGAACTTGATGCTTCAAGTTATGGGCGTGTATTGATGCAACGCAAACGGCCGACCTGCTATGAAAGAATATAACGGCTATTTTTCCTGCTTCCTAAATGCCTCCTCCTCACTTCAGGGAACCACTTTTGACCTAGATTTGTCGAAATAAGACCCGTCTTTGACTTATGAAAACACAACTGCGGACACGATTGGTAGCATCTGTTGCAACTGCACCCACAATGCCCTCGTGTTTTTCGTCTGCGATGGTCAAAATTCTGTGCGACTCCTGTCCTTCTTCTATTCCTGTTCGATAACGCTTCACGGCTCTTCTCTTCGTCGTTGAAAAGGTGTGAACTTGGGCGCTCGATCTGGATTTCTCTGGGGAGGTTAGCATATTTTCAACAGAACATTCAGGCACTTTGAGTTATTTCCTGGGTTTCTTTGCAATTCAAGAGCGTTTGTCGACGGGTGTATGCGTGGCGCCACATGAACACTTTGGAGTATAACGTCGATACGGGTTTAGTCTTCGGATATTTGCATACCGACACTCACTACGAACTGTTCAAATTCGTTTTCTCTTAAAGTCCGAGAACATGGCGTTCCTGTGAACCACATATTCATCTAATCAGCGTTATTTCTTGCAGATGTGCGAGTCAGAATGGTAATGCCCTTATGAAATTGTGACCGAACATGTTGCGATGAGAAGGATGGGGGTCTCTCTCTCTCTTCTGGCTGTGTGATAGTGTCTCACAATATACCTATCTACGTCTCTAATAAACAATAAGTTTATCTCCGCTGAAACAGTAGATTCCTTTGAAACATTAGCACTTGCCTTGGGAAATTTCTGCCAAGTATTCCAAGGCTCATACAAGTTGTCGCCTTCTGTAAGGTCGCAGCAACCTCAAACGTTTCACCGTTCATAGTTCACGTCTCGACAAGGCCAGACTTATGTGCCACTGGAACTTGTTGCCCACCACGACCGTAACTGCCATGGTTGTCTCGGCGTAAAACCAATCAAGCTCATCCTCACATGGACCGTCGTTTGGTCGCTCTTTCCCACCCTCTCACTTGGATGACAACAGGCAGCCACGGGTTCTTGCCTTATTTCTTCCGAAGTCCCTCTCTTGCAACCAAGCACCTTTTCATTCACCCCAAAACGCTTTTCACAAGGCACCACAATCATCAGTCTGAAAGCTCTTCATGCCCCTCCCCTTGAATTCAGTCTCTTTGACGAGCTGTGATTTCCTTCCCCATCGCATTACGGAACAAATTTCCGATACTTCGACCACATCTACATTCCCGAATGTAGCCTGATATGCAGTTTCCAGTCTGACATCCGTTTGTTTATCAGAAGACTTTGTAAAGTTGCGCAGCCACAACCTCAAAGATCAGGCAAGAAGGACCTCACCTGCAATTCCCATTCCGTTGAACAACGGAAACATCATCAGGAATTGCAGCAACAAATACTTGAGCGCATCTCTCTTCTATTCGGCGATCGGATAGCTTGACTTTCCCTTCGACATCAATTCACGATACTATACGCAGCAGTCAAGATGTCTCGTCAACTCAGCCAGAACCAAGACATGAACATGGCCAAGGAACTTCGAGCTGAGTTCTCCAAGAATCGCAGCAGCTCGGGCAGTGTTCGCGGTGGCAGAGGTGGCTCTCGCGGCCGTAGAAGTGGAGGTTCCGTGGTCCCACCGCGTGTCAAGTCGCCCTCAAGCACTGGCCCAATGTTCACTTCTTCATCGTACACAGCACGTCGGGGCGTTGGCACATCGTTCCCCGGTCGTGGAGGGTTCTCTCCTGTTGCTGCAAGCGTTGCCTTGTCTACCAGCTCTGTGAATCAAGAGAACCAGCCTCCTCCGCACATGAACCGCCAGGAGAATCAGCACATGTCGCAGATGGACCGCAAAGAGGACCAGCCCATATCGTACAGTGATCAGCTTCAAGTTCTAATCGAGTACCGTGAAGATAAATGTACGAGCAATGATATTGATATGGAGGATGGTGGAATCGTTCCGAGCACCCAAAACGTTGGCCAGAAGCCGAGAGTTCCCAAGCACGGAGGCATCGAGCAGTCCAGGTGGGCTGGACGTGGTCGACAGGAGATGCACAAACATCAAGAGCAGCGCAGCGATCATGAGAAGCTCGCTGAGTTCAATAAGGTAAAATTCTTCTTCAAAATGTGGAGTACAGAGTTAATATGTTCAGCAGAGAATGAAGAACTGGATTCCGTCTCGTATCGCTCAGTAAGTATATTGGATTTTCTCTCAAACCTTTGATTTTTCCACTCCCAAGAATCCTTTCCAGAGCCGCTTTTACCTCTCCCGCTTCACTGTATCATATTTACTTTCCGAGAATATTTACTCAATCGAAATACTCGCAGTCCAACTCCTCCGCCACCCCACCTTGCTCAGGACAGTCAGTTACGTTCTCAGACCATTCGTCAAGGAACAACCGCGCCCTCCCACGGCAACCCCCTCGGTACGGCTCAAGGCAACACATTGACAGCTGGCACCCGACGCACCGCTCCCAGAGGTGGCCTGGCCAATTCTCAGTGGGCAACCTAAGCAGAGAAACGCTTTGTGACGCAAGCCGTATTCTGTTGATATGAACCCGCGCATCGGAGCATGCCCAATCGTCTGATTTCAAGTAGCAGCATGGGATTGCGAACCTGCCATGTGTTATTTACTCCTCCATCTTCTTTGTAACAAGGAAGAGCATCGTTTACGGATTGCAACTTGTACGAAAAGCCATTTTCGTAGCCTCTATTCCACCGGTAGCCCACTGTACTCTGGGCGTCGTTACGGTGGTGAAATAGAGGAATTCCTTCATTTAACAGGGTTCGCTAAGATACAAAATCATACACTTTGTTGCACTACATCGCGGGACGATATATATCGTATGTAGTAAACAATTGTGCATTGTATGAAACACTGTTCCCATACTAACAGCGAAGTGACTTGGTATAATTTGACATCGCTTGCTATCTGTAGGACAGAAGTGACGTTCATGAGTTCATGGCTAGGTACTCGGTCATAAAGCCTTATTCTGGTCTGAGACTTCTATGTTAGCTCGTCGATTCGTTGAAACGGAACGACACCTAGAATCCAAAACCCAGGTAAGTATTGTGGAATCAGAAAGATAATTGTGATGAGGAGAGAGATGTATATGTTCTCAAATATTCTCGTGGTCAAAATTGTAGACACCACGAGAGCAGATAAGGCTATGAGCGACTTGCTTGAAGTCTGACAATGCAAGCGACGCCTGAGAGTACGCTTGATTGGCTGGATCTGGCAGCAAATGCAGGCTCCTAGGATCGCTACCTGCATGAGAGGGCTGAGAGGGGTGTTTGATCCAGGATATGCCATCACGTGTTTTGCTCAGGTCGAGAGTTATCCGAATTGCGGGGGTTCTGTGATGCAGCATAATGCGAGCTGGTGTCTATCACATATACCATAAACAAAAGTGAGATCGTTGGCAATTTCGTCGCACCCGCCACGAGACGTGTCGACGCAACAGGCATACGAATCTATGATCAAAACTTGTGTGTTTCGCACCTTTTGATGATCACTATCAGCTCCACAGCGCCGTTCTAACGCCTGCGAAGTATTGAAGCCTGAGACTTTCCAAGATCATTCAAGCCAGGCTTTGGGCATTTAGAATATCATTACGATCGAGCATACTATCTGGCGCAATACGGAGTAGCCTCCTGAGAATTAGAACAAGTTGGCGTCATGACGGAACTTCAAGAAGCAAAGCCGAAAAATCTCCTCGCCATCTATGATTTGAGTCTCGATGGGAAGCGCGACGCAAAGCCAGTAATAGAAGCGAAAGATTGTGAGGATTTGGCAGGTGCTCTGCAACGCCTCCCAGATCAAGGAGAATGCTGTCGCTTATATATTGCTGGAAACCTTGAGTGGCAGAGTCGCAACACGTTTGAAGATCACCTCCGAAAGATCATTCCGGTGTATAACGGATCCTTCCAAAAGGGGTTCAACTCTTTAAGCACGCAATGGTCCGCGACGAAACCATCATTACATCACACGTTAGATCTGGTTACAGCGAATTTTAGTCAGGAACTCCCTGCACATGATCCGCGACCAGAGGATCTTGACCACAAACCTGAGCACATCCCAGCGACTTGTTCAATCTTCTGTTATAGAGCAGCCAATGACTCTACCATGAGTAAGTGATATCCAATCACATTATACTAAGTCATTGTATTGACCCCGCTGTGAAATTTGTGATAAATATTATTGCTGACACGGAATTTCTTGTGGCGAAATTTTCCACCGTGAATTTTTACCTTGGACGAGAATACCACCGCTACCATCACCAAGAAGTGTTTAACCGATTCCTCAAAGTTTTCCTTGAGGAACACCAGGAACACCGTAATTGTCAGCGTAGCGATCATAGTCCGAAGTTGCGATTCAAAGTTTATCTTCTTATATTCTACCGCACAGCCCTGACGCTATACGAGGACTTCTCAGAACACGTAGACCGTACTAGCGAAACAGAAGGCCACAGTCTCTTGCACTCAGCCTCAAAGATCCGCGCTTGGGGAAAGCGTGCCGCAGATGCCTCCCGTTGCAATACTTACCTCGAAAATGCCACCTCCATGTCGGTTATGGCCGAATCCCTTGTGAGCCTTATAAGAGAAACTTCCACCGGAGAAGACCTTAACACGGATATCAAGTGCCTACTTGCTGAAGTGGAATCATTGAGTGATGTCATCGCCAGTCCTTTCGCTATGTTGACAAATCGATTCGCGCGCGACATGGACATGATGAATACTTTTAGAAGCATACAAGAGAGCCGAGACA
This sequence comes from Neopestalotiopsis sp. M2102B, assembly GCA_023628315.1. Lineage (NCBI taxonomy): Eukaryota > Fungi > Ascomycota > Sordariomycetes > Amphisphaeriales > Sporocadaceae > Neopestalotiopsis > Neopestalotiopsis sp. M2102B. Next base: position 73,151 of record JAMAKW010000078.1, read on the forward strand.
GTCGCTTGTTGAACCTCTTGGCTTGCATATTCCTCCCCGCGTCTCTTGCTACCAGCCTGCTGAGCATGAGCACAAGATTCATTGACCTGGGGCCGTTGCTCTATGACTTCTGTGGTGTCATAGTTTTATTTGCGTCCTTTGTTGCCTTGATCTTTCTATTGCTCAAGGTATATCATTGGACTAAAGAAAAACTTGCAGCTCTTGCTCTTGCAGCTCAGACCAACATGAAAGCCAGGTACACGAGTTTTGCTATGATGCGGGTGGGTATGATGTGGGTCAAGCTGCTCTTCCTGCTTCTTGTCCTCTTGTGGTCTATGCTTGTGTCATCTTTCGTTGTGGGAATGGTGGTGGACATCAGCCTGGGTTCACGAATTTTAGGATATGGTGCAGCTGTGGCAGTCGGAGTCATGCTGATTCTGATTGTTGTGGGACTAGAACATTTGAAGAGGACGTCCAGGCTACAATGACTACATCGGTCGAAAGGAATGAATGTAAATTGGTTTGGGGGTATTAACATTGTTGATATAATGATATAAGACAGTGAATTTGACCAGGGCATAACGCTAGACGATGTACTTCCAGACATAGCGCATCTTCGGTCATTGATGTTCAGACAGTCTGTGGTGTAAATCAAACCTCAAATGGAGCGAAATCTGGTCCCAAAATCACATGCATTACTGGCTTTTGTTCTATATCTCTTTTACTCTACTGAATGGTATTGATGCATGAAAGATGAACCCTTTTTCTAACGCCCGCTATTGCCAAATGTCTTCTCGACAATGCGCACACCCTCGCGCACCTTGGGGCAATAGTGGCGGCGCAGAATTTCACCCTCCCAAATGGTCGACGCAAAAGGGTTGGCACCCTCGACGCTCTCGGACAGCGGGTTGAAAGTGCCATCACCCTTGCGCTCCTCGGTATTCCACAGCGCGGCAACCTTCTTACCATGAGTACCACCAACGTCGGCGAGCAGCGCCAGGATGGCCTGGGTGGATTTCTCGGGCGTGTGCAGCGCCGACGTCATGAGCTGCTTGGTGAAGGAGGCGAGGCGCAACGGCGGCACGCTGCGAATGTTCCAGGGCGGCAGCAGGATCGAGGTCAGGCACCGCACCAGGAGGACGGTCGTCGTCTGCAGGTTGACCTTGTTGCGCGAGGTCGACTTGGCGGCGGCCTGTTGGGATGCGGGGGCATCGGGGTCTGGCAGGTGCAGCGACTTGGCGCCGAGCTCGAGATCCGGGTGCAGGGAAAGCGGGAGCAGCGTCTGGTATAGATGTGTTGTGAAAAAGGAGAGGTCGAGGTGGAGGTCTGACCGGGCATTGTGAGCGTCCTGGCCTGCGAGCAGAGCGAACGCGGTCACGGTGCATAGGAGAGCCTCGCGAGTGGTGTCCCGGCTCGGTGGCGGTGGCGCCTCGTCGTCTTCATCTTCCTCCTGGTCTGCCGCCGCGTCGCTGTGCCGGATCAGGTCCTTGAGCGCTTCTAGCAAATCTCCAAAGAAGTCTTGGTTGATGAGATGCGCGTACTTGGCCAAACCCTCGAGGACTGCGCCCATCAGGTGCGGCATGCGAGCCTTGAGGATACGGAAGTAGGAAGCAAAAACGAGTTTGAGAGTATCCGATTGCATGCGATCCCGCTCCTCGTGGCTCACTAGCGCATCTGCCGTTGCCATATCCTTTTCGAGTGCCTTGACCTCACGCATTGCCTTCTTCTGCTTTTTCGTCCGGAATTCCTTCTTATACTTTGGCTTTTTGGTTGGACCATCTTCCTGATCTCGCTCCACTTGGTCCTTGGATGCCTTGCCAGAGAATCCGGCCAAGAGTTGCAGGTGCAGGAAGAGATTGACCACACTCTCGTCGACGTGATACTCTCGCGCCTTCATCATCTTGGACAGAAGGGAAGCAGCCTCCATTGACGGGCGGCCTTCCTCGTCTTCTTGAAACAAGGTCTCGATGGCCTTGAGACACTTTTCAAAGTCCTCATCCACTCTGCGGGTGCTGAGCTTGCCTACGAGGATTTTGATCAGATCACCGCGAAAGTTGAAGTGAGGTACCGAAGTCAACAGCGTGCAAGCACACGTAATGGCTACACTGGAAACACTCTGACCCTTGGTCGGCACTTGATTTCTGCCGGCCTTGGCATGCTTTGCCAGCTCCCTCACGTAAACTTGGTATCCAGAGACAAGGGCTTGCTCGTAAGATCGTAAACTCCTCACGTCCTTGGACAACTTTTCCTGTGGCGCGTCCTCCTCTGCTTGTCTGATTCGGTATCCGGGGATGACATCCTTGTATACAGCAAGCTGTGTAGCCAATGCCAGCTTCACGATAGGCACGATCTTGGACTGGTTGTATTTGGCAAGAGTCTTGAAGGCACCCACATGCTCCTCTGGATTCTCGTTGAGCGCCAACGCCGTCTTTGCGAGCTCTTCTTTTGCTTCCAAAATTTGCTGTTGCACTGGAATTTGCGGTTCCTCCTTCTCTGCGGGCTCCTCCTCCTCGACCTCAACATCGGACAAGTCCTTGCCCTCTAGCCAGTCCTCGTCGTCGATGGAGGCAGCGTCATCCTCCACAGCAGCCTTGACGTGCTGAAGACGTCCATCTGCCAGTTTTACGGGCAGGCGTGTGCTTTCCTTGTCCTTCTTCTTGCCCTTTCTGGCCTTGGTCTCATAATCCTGCTCGAGATCCCAATTGGAAGCGCTCTTGAAGAACTGCTTTTGAACCTTGGCGTTGGACTTGTGAGAGGACTCCTCATCCTCGGTGGGAGGAGTGAGTCTCCTCTTCTTCATGGGTCTTGAGGCCATTTTGAACACACGTTGAGAGCGCAGACAAGAAGAGAGTTGCCAGCGATTTATTATGTGTTGTCGCTTTTCAGTTTATGAATTTTCCAGGTCGACTGAATGAAACTGGAACTGCAACTAAAATTTCATGAAGGCCTGCAGGGATCTGCCAGTGGACACCCCACATCGCTCCTAGGCGGGACCAGTCCGCCAACCCAACCTGGCTTATCGATAGAGGGAGCTCCGCCAAAATTTTGGCAAAACTTGGAGCATCATCTCCAGCGGGACGACTTCAATTCTTTGCGACTTACGTACCGAAACGCCGACATTTTCTCCCCTTCCGTACAGTCACACAGTCAGCCAAGATGCGCCCGCTCACCGAAGAAGAGACCAAGACTCTCTTCGCCAAATTGGCCAACTACACTGGCGCATCGCTTAACAACCTCATTGCGCCCCTCGACGATGGCGACCGTTATGTCTTTCGCCTGCAGCGGGATCGTGTGTACTATGTCCTCTTGTCGATAGCAAACTTGGCCACGTCGGTAGGCAGAGACAAGCTTCTGTCTGTTGGCACGTGTCTAGGTAGGTGATATTTAACCATGATGGGAATCTTGCGCATCTTCGCACGACAGAAACTAACTGAACATCTCTCCGTTTTTTAGGCAAGTTCAGCAAGACCGGCAAGTTTCGCCTGCACATTACCAGTCTGCCCGTCCTGGCCGAGCACGCTCGCTACAAGATCTGGATCCGGCCCAACGGTACCATGCCGTTCCTGTATGGCGGCAACATTGTCAAGGCGCACGTTGGGCGATGGTCCGACGACTGCCCGGAGCACCAGGGCGTCGTGGTCTACGACATGAACGACACTCCGCTCGGCTTTGGCGTCACGGCGCGGTCGACGGCAGAGGCCCGGAGACTGGACCCTACCGGTGTGGTGTGCTTCAGACAGGCCGACTGCGGAGAGTTCTTGAGAGACGAGGATACCCTTTTCGCCAGTTAAAGAGAGAGATAAAAAGCAATGGGAATATTTTGGACGTTATTTTACATGGAGGAGAGAGATCCCAAGAGCAGAGGTGGATCAGCATTGAAAAGGCGTTTAGGAGTTGGCTTTTTGTCAAAAAGTTAGACACTACCCGGTGGTATCGACACCCAAATGCGAATATCACTTCACCAAAATTTCCTGGATAGACTTGGGGCTTGCTATTTCCAAACGGCATCAGACACGAAAGATGATACGGTCGACATACTGTGTTGGTTCTACCGATGCAGCGCTGTGGGGATCGTAGGCGGATGTTAGCGGACATGCTGTTGTCATTCATCCGTCATACGCTGCTGCTTGGACTGGAGCGACAAGGTCTATCAAAGATGCCTCATCCTGTTCCTGGCATTTTGACAGTATATGAGGTACTGTCTGATCTGGAAGGATCGTCAAGTCCTCGAACAGGACATTTCAGTCGGAAGATGTGACTGATTCATATCTCGCGCCGGTGGCCAAAGTAGTACTTATATTGCACAAACATATGGATATACTCTTTAACCCGGGTTTTAGTATACACGTTACATTGAATCAATATTTAAGAAGAAAGAAAAATCCCTTGTCGAGTTCCGAGATTTTGGGCATAGACTTTTCAAGATCAAGTACCGAAGTGAATGTGAACAATCGATAAGTCGGTAGCGAGTACCTTCGTATCCAAGAACTCTGCTCAGCTACGGTGAAAAGTTATTTCTAGATGCCGATATTTACTTGCATGACGTTTACTGAGTGCCTGCTTGAACCATATTCTTCCTTCCTTCATCCTTAAACGCATGCGTTCAAAATCCTTCATGACATGAGAAGCTTGTAATGGATGAAATGCTTCATTGTTCCAAATATGGCAGAGCGGGCCCCTGAAAGGCCGCCAAGTTGGGTAAGGTATAGTGGCCTAGGAGAGGCTCTAGGGGACGGGCTACGGCGCCTCTCGCGGGAATTGAGAGCCCCCCAAATGGACAAGGGCATACGTCAGTCAATCATTTGCTAATTTCGTGTTGGCGCCGTGTCGCATCGTCGACTCTTCATCTCTTCTAATCTTTATCTTCATCGAAATCTGACCCCCGATAATCTGTCTATAGGAGTCGCCATCTCATCTCTTTTCGCACGCACTCAAGCATTTCTCCTGGACCGCGAAACCTCTCCGAATAACCCCCAACGTTTACTGGCGAAAACGGCTGCGCAACCTCTGGTTACCGTCCTTGGACCAAAACAATCAACAACAGAAAACGGCGAGGGAGTAAAGGCGCTTCGCAGTTGATGGGTAGCCAACCAGTCTCAAGATGGCGGCACTCACACTGACCACGGCGTCCGCCTCTGCCGCTGGATCTGAGATCTTTGCTGGTGTTGCACTTCTAGTGTTCTCCTTCATCGTGCTCATGATCTTGCGATACTATCTTCCACTACGAACCACGCCCGCCTACATTCTCGTCCCGATATTCTTCGCATTATGGCTCCCGGCCTTCATCGTATTGCTTGTGCCGATCGATCTCGCATCCAGCGCGGCGACCGATGACGAGGCCGCAAGGGGCATTTGGTTCCCGGCACGACTGCTATTGGTATCGTGGAGAATCACGTACTGGCTCACCTTTGTCTTAACATGGTATGAATTACACTCTTCCATGCGCGCACTAGGCGTATGATGTTGTCTTGCTAAACTGGAAGTACAGGTTTATCCTTCCCATCCTTGCCGAGTATTCCGACGCCGGATACCGCGAACCGAAAGACCGACTCATGTATTCTCTGCGTGCGAATGCGCAGTACCATTTACTCGTTCTTGGCTCGGGCATACTTGGCCTTGTATACGTTGTCATCTCATACGGGCTATCGCCAACCTCGCTCAAGGGTTTGGTAATGGCTTTGGCCTACTGCTGGGGTTTAGTGTTGGCAATTTATCTCATGGGCCACGGACTCGTCTCGATACCTAGGAAATTGATTCGAAATGCCAGCCTCCCTGGCCGACTCCGGCGCATTCAGACGCATGCGCCAAAGGTCTACGAGAAGATGGAAGATTCCATGGCTAATCTCGAGGGAATCGAAGCCCAGGTTGCGGAGCTCAGCAAGCGCAAAACCGGAAGCGCGAGAGACTTTCAGGATTGGATCGAAGAACTCGGCGATATGTGCAACGTCCCAGAATCGCGACCCGGTAGCATTATGCCACGGATTGGTACCGAGAACAGGACCTTGCCCACTGTTATAACCGAAAAGTACTTGGCCGACCTGACCCGGCAGCTCGACCGAGCTCGTCACTCCAGGTCACGATATGTTGATGAATGGAACCGGCTGTTGAAGGAGGCTGCGAGAACACAAGCCATTCTTGACTCGGGTGCCTCGAAGAAGCTCGATTTCGGCGTCGCAACCCCAGTATCGTCACTTCTCGAAAAGAGTACCTTGCTCAATCCTTACACGCGCTACCTGCTGCACTTTCACGTCGCACCAGTATATCGAATTGTATTGGGAGGTCTCTTCGCCATGGCATCGGCGTGCATTATCTGGTCTGAATTGATCAAGGCTGCCTTTCCCAATCTGTCCGTCATCCGCCTCACCGTAGTCCATCATTGGACGGGAGATAAGGGCCAAGTCGGCTTTGCTGGCCAAGTCATTGCAGCGTTCTGGATATTGTACATGTGCGCTGCTGCCTTGTTCTCGGTAACCGAAGTTAAAGTTTGGCGAGGCCGCGCCTTGGTGCGACGTAATACGGCTTATGAATCTGCCTTTTGGTATGCAGGTCAAGTGGCTAGACTGAGTGTTCCTCTGTCTTACAATTTCATGACATTCCTGTCCCCGGAGATTTACAAGGCAACGACATTTTACAAGTTTCTCGGACAGCTCATTGACCTGACGCCACTGGGCAAGTGGTTCGACTATCTGTTCCCCATTTTTGTGCTGATACCTGTGTTGGCCACCTTGTTTGGATTCTACGGCAAAGCCAAGCGCATGTTTGGTCTCGACATGGACCTGGCTGGTGACGAGGAGGAGAACGAAAGAGGATTCGGGACAGGATGGCGCGAAGGAAGAGACCTGATTGAGCGCGAGCTGAACGGAACTTCGATTAGTAGGAGAGAGGCGCTTGCTGGCAGAGGTACCCGAGGGGCACCAGTCCTGTCAGTTCCCGCGGCTCGAGCTGAACGGGCACGAACGCCATTTGCCACATCGCCAACATATCACGACGACCCAACAACCGCACGGGCAGGCCCGTCGTCGTCGTCGTCGAGATCAGCAGCAAGATCCTCCCAAGCAGCACCACCGGACGATGACGATTTTTTCGCGAGCTTTGGCCACCGCTTCAAGAACACGATAGACAGCATCGACACGCCAAAGTGGCTTCAGGAGCTCGGAGACGGCATCAAGAAGCCCAAGTGGTTTGGCAACAACGACAGCAACATAAGACTTTGATGAAGAATGTGACACACGAAAAACTATAGACCATATTATACACACACATGATAGAAACTAGATAATATTTAATTGCAATAGAAGCTGTATGCTACGGCGATAAATCATTCATTCAGTATGCTCTTCATGAAAGGGGTTTCGTTGAGTTGAAATTATCATGAGAGCAAGTTCATATATTGCCTGGATCGCAACGGCCCCTTTTTACGTAATTATGCGGAAAAAAACACAAGAGAGCTTTTGTTGCTGTCTGGATTGGGTATGAAATGGAACAAAGCTTATTTCAAGACAAGCAATTCAAGTTATGCAACGCTATCCCATCCCGTTGGGTGGGGCCTGGGTAGTGGTTAAACCAGCTTTGTGTTAGGCGATCGATCGGTCTTGAGCAGCTGGAGATACGCGTATTCGGTTGCACGTATATCGTAGGTAGCAGAAGTTTTCGGGATAAATCTCGCAATATTCGGACTAAACGCGAGCTGGTGCTGCCACGGCTTTGCGGGGGGAAAGAACTGTTTGCAACTTTGCATTTTGACATGGTTCGCTTCGGTAAGCATAAAAAGGGCAGAGAGGTCCCCCAGTTTGATCTGGCGAGGGCCGTACTGTCGGGTCTTGTCCGTCTTCGGGCCCGACTACTGTCCGTGACAGCTGGGGGAGTAAATTCCCTTTTTGAGAAGTTTACGAAGTATACGGCCTGACGGATCTCTTTTTACTTATCAGTCACATCTTGTGTGATTGGGCAGATTGGATACTAGAGCAGGTAACATAGTATGGTAAGCTAAAGTGTTTCACCCAGACGATGGAGGAGTGGGCGCTGCTGCGATTTGCTGTCCGCATTCGAAAAGTCTGGTGTGCTGGAGTTAGCGAACGCAGCATTCCCATTTATCGGCGTGTTGAGGACCCCGAGCCCCGAGAGCTGCTACGGGGTTCGGGTGCGTATAACGGTACGGGTTTCGTTCGGCTCTGTGGGGGGTGGTTGATAGTTTTTTAGTGGTATTATTGTGGTGCGTATGCTGCGGCGTGGCCTGCCTGCCTACCTGCTCCAAATTCTAGAAGAGCCATGGAGCGCGTTCGATGATCTGTACAGGGTGCCATGAACCCCACTACGCTGCGCATATGCGTAAAAAACAAAAAAAGGGTTCCTGCAATCTCGATGTCATTGTACAGGAGTACAGAACTGCCCGACTTCCGAGTTGTGTGTTGGAAATGTCACTGTGATTCCCTATTTGGGTCGCAAATGTGTATCCCAGCAAAAGCAGGATGGAAGATGATGGGCTTTTGTGGTAGTTGTAGTTGGCGATGCAAAAGAGAGTGCGAGAAGATATCCTTTTCAATGATAAGCCTCGCGCAACATTTTCCTCAGTTGGAATAAAGGCACATGAATAGGCGGAAGCGAGACGCACGTGAAACCCCGTCGATTCCTTCATGGGTCAGGTCTCTTTTTCTCCATAGGTAATCTTGTCGTGATATGATGGCTTCGATGGGGCTCGGGGTTCTAGCCATGTGCGCACCCTTGTAAAATCGGCCCGCTCCCTGGAACAGGAATCGTCAATGGCATCCCTGGTACACAATTGTATTGCAGTCTGCAGCAGAGTTCCATTTCGCACTCGCATCTTCCATCTCGCCGGGTGCTGCATCCTGTGAGAAGTCAATGTTTCCTAGAGTGTCAGATCTTACTGCTCGTCATCTACCAATGGAGATGAATCAGAATGACTTTATACCTCGGTAAGGATCACTTTTGGCCGTTCAACGTCACTGCCTGAATGCCAAAAGTGTAAGCATCAGGTCAAGTTTGGCGTTGAGGCTTACAACATTATCTATTTATCTGTCGCTGATTCGTAAAGGATGCACACGCATATGCGGCGAGGAGTCATTACCGCCGTTGATCAACGCCATGGTATCTGATGGTCTGTCGAGATTGGCGAGATTGGTACATGATAGCTGATTCTAGTGCACAAATAATACAAAATGTCAACGGGCAGCGGGTGCGTTAGCCAGTATAGCCCGTATTTGATTCGCCGTATTGGTCGTTTTCGTAAGCCTGTTCGCTTTCGGGTAAACGATCCTGGATGACTGGCTGCGTTTCCCCCCAGAAGCCAGCCCAATGAGCTTTGCTCCTGGAGGTCCTAGGGGGGAATCCCCTAGCCAAGGTCCCATCTGCTAGTTTCGACAGCGGGGCGTAACTGAATTGCCAGCCGAGAAAGAGCTGGAGAATGTGGACTGAAGCGCTGGAAAAGGCCTGAGTAGGTAGTAGGTAGCGCACGTACAGGTGGAACAATGCACATGTTCGGTGGACGGAATCCTTGTTTTCCGTGTGCAAGAAATATGCAGACCAAGTTGCCCCGGACGCCTTTCCGCTTCAAACAAACCCACGATCGATGGGCCTGGCCGAGGGAACTTACTCAAATAAGACGTTGCCCGCAGCCCGTTTTCGCGCGTGCCGATTCTGTTATTCCCATTCTTTTGACTTGTTGACGCTGGCACATTGCTTGTTGCTGCTGCCGTTACTGTCATCAGTCTGATACTCTGTGTGCGCACTTGCTTTTTTCTTCTTTACTTAATATTCCCTTTCTTCCAAGTGCGCCTACCTCGTCTGACTCGAACGTCGACAGACTAGAGAAATTGTACATCAAATACTCTTTAATCGCTACTAAACAAATTCATCCTATTCGAGCACGTCACCAAAAAGAGTACAGACCTACCACCTAAGACACCTACTACATACAACCTTGCCTCGGTTCGGATCCCCCACCCAAAACATTCTAGATTCTCAAGATCCCTGGAATCAGGTCCGATCGCAGAATCTAAGCGGGAAAACAAAAGGATCAACAACAAAATATACTAGTGGTGGAAAGATCGCAAAACCACACCTATAAGCAGGGCAACTACACTTTTACTTCCGCAAACCTGCTGAAGGTTCTGCGCGACTCTCACCAACTCGGCTTGTCCGCGACCACTATCGTTGTAGTCGCATTTCCAAGATCCATCCAAAATGGCCGACCAAATATCAGAAAAGACCCACGTTGAGGCCAACGTTGGCCCATCGAGAGCTTCGAGTCGCAAGTCGGCTTCAGACAGCGATCCTGCTGAAAAGTCCACAAAGGGCGAGCAGCCTCTGACAAAACTCGACTCCAAGGTTGTGCAAGCAGTCAAGGACGAGAGCGATGACCCATTTCGAAATTTGCCTGCAGCAGAGGCCGAGATCCTCAAGAGACAGGTTTTCACGCCCGAAGTAAAGGTCGGCATTAAATTGCTGTACCGCTATGCGTCGCGCAATGATCTCATCATCATGTTCGTCAGCGCCATCTGTGCCATCGCCGGAGGTGCTGCCTTGCCTCTGATGACGGTCATCTTTGGTAATCTGCAGGGTACTTTCCAGAATTACTTCGCACAGAAATCAACGTACGATGACTTCACGGGCGAGATGGGTCACCTCGTCCTCTACTTTGTCTACCTGGCCATTGGAGAGTTCGTCACCATTTATGTCGCTACCGTTGGTTTCATTTATACCGGTGAACACATCAGTGCTAAGATCCGAGAGCACTATCTTCAAAGCTGTATGCGCCAAAACATTGGCTTCTTCGACAAGGTCGGCGCCGGCGAGGTCACCACTCGAATCACTGCAGACACCAATCTGATCCAAGACGGTATCTCTGAGAAGGTTGGACTGACGCTTACCGCCCTGGCTACCTTCATCTCGGCCTTTGTTATCGGTTTTGTGGAATACTGGAAGCTTACCTTGATTCTCATGTCTACTGTTGTGGCCATCACCCTCCTCATGGGTACTGCCTCGCAGTTCATGATCAAGTTCAACAAGAGCTCCATTGAGGCTTACGCTCAGGGAGGTACTGTCGCCGAAGAGGTTATTTCCTCCATTAGAAACGCCGTTGCCTTTGGAACTCAGGATCGCCTGGCCAAGCAATACGATGCCCACTTGACTAAGGCTGAAAAGTACGGTTTCAAGGTCAAGGCCACCATTGGTTTCATGGTTGCTGGCATGATGCTGCTCGTCTACCTGAACTATGGTTTGTCTTTCTGGATGGGCTCTACCTACTTGATCGACGGCAGCATTCCCCTGTCCAAGGTCTTGATCATTATGATGTCCGTCATGATTGGAGCCTTCAACCTTGGAAACGTGGCCCCCAACATTCAAGCCTTTGGCACTGCCATTGCCGCTGCTGCCAAGATCTTCAACACCATTGACCGTCAATCCCCGCTGGATCCGACCAACGACACTGGCGACAAACCCGAGACTGTCGAGGGAACTATTCGTCTGGAGAATGTCAAGCACATTTACCCGTCCCGTCCCGATGTTGTGGTCATGAAGGATGTTTCTCTCGAAATCCCCGCCGGAAAGACGACTGCGCTGGTCGGTGCTTCGGGTTCCGGAAAGTCTACCATTGTCGGTCTCGTCGAGCGTTTCTACGACCCTGTTGGTGGCAAAGTTTATCTCGATGGCCGTGACATTAGCACCTTGAACCTGCGTTGGCTTCGACAGCACATCTCTCTCGTCAGTCAGGAGCCTACCCTGTTTGGCACAACCATTTACGGCAACATCAAGTACGGTCTTATTGGTACCAGATTTGAAAATGACAACGAGGAGAAGCAACGCGAGCTGGTTATTGAGGCTGCAAAGAAGGCCAATGCCCATGACTTCATCTCGAGTCTGCCTGAGGGCTACGAGACCAATGTTGGCGAGCGTGGTTTCTTGCTGTCCGGTGGACAAAAGCAACGTATTGCTATTGCTCGCGCCATTGTTTCTGACCCCAAGATTCTCTTGCTTGACGAAGCCACCAGTGCCCTTGATACCAAGTCTGAAGGTGTCGTCCAGGCCGCTCTCGAGGTGGCCGCTGCTGGCCGTACCACCATCACCATTGCTCACCGTCTGTCCACCATCAGAGATGCTCACAACATTGTTGTCATGACCCAGGGTTCCATTGTTGAACAGGGTACTCACGACTACCTGCTCGAGCAGAAGGGCGCCTACTACAAGCTTGTCAATGCTCAGAATATCGCTGCTGTCAACGAAATGTCCCCAGATGAACAGGCGGAGAATGATGCCGAAGAAGAGAAGCTCATGAAGCAGATGAGCGCAAAGGATGGCGCACAAGGCTACATGGAGGACCCCAATGACAACATCCGAGCCAACCTGAAGCGTTCCACGACGCAGGGCTCCGCTTCCAGCAGAGCACTCCAGGGACGCAAGGCCGAGGAGCAGCACACGTACAGCCTCATGACGCTCATCAAGTTGATTGCATCTTTCAACCGCGAAGAATATAAGCTCATGATCTGGGGTCTCTTCTGGTCAGTGATTTGTGGTGGCGGTAACCCTACGCAGGCTGTCTTCTTTGCCAAACAAATCATGGTAAGTCACCTAGACTCTATTTATTGTTTTTGATCACTTTTTGGCTAACTTGAACCCAGACTCTCAGTGTTGTCTTGACGCCCGCCAACGAACACCAGGTCAAGAAGGACAGCGACTTCTGGAGTGCCATGTACCTGATGCTTGCCTGGGTTCAATTCATCGCCTATATTCTGCAAGGTATCGCCTTTGCTAGATGCTCCGAGAGACTCATTCACCGTGTCAGAGATCGTGCCTTCAGAACCATGCTTCGACAGGATGTTGCCTTCTTCGACAGAGATGAGAACACTGCCGGTGCCCTGACCTCTTTCCTTTCGACCGAAACCACCCACGTCGCCGGTATCAGTGGTGCCACTCTCGGTACACTGCTCCTGGTCACCACGACTCTCATTTCGGCCCTGGTTGTTGCCTTGGCTGTTGGCTGGAAGCTGTCTCTAGTCTGTACTGCGACCATCCCCATTTTGCTCGGCTGTGGTTTCTTCCGTTTCTACATGCTTGCCCACTTCCAGCGCCGCTCCAAGCGGGCCTACGAGCAGTCCGCCACTTTTGCATCCGAGGCCATTTCCGCCATCCGAACTGTCGCCTCTCTTACGCGTGAGGATGATGTTCTTAGGCAGTACCAGTCTGCGCTTGCTGCTCAGCAGCGATCCAGCTTGATCTCTGTTCTCAAGTCCAGTCTCCTGTACGCTGCCTCGCAGTCCTTCCTCTTCTTGGCATTTGCTCTAGGCTTCTGGTATGGAGGTACGCTGATTGCCAAGTACGAGTACACCATGTTCCAATTCTTCCTGTGTTTCTCGTCCATCATCTTTGGCGCTCAGTCTGCCGGAACCGTCTTCTCCTTTGCCCCTGACATGGGCAAGGCGCACCACGCAGCTGCTGAGCTCAAGACTTTGTTCGACCGCAAGCCCGTCGTCGACTCCTGGTCCAAGGACGGAGACCGTCTCGAGGCTGTTGATGGAACCATCGAGTTCCGCGATGTCCACTTCCGCTACCCGACTAGACCTGAGCAACCTGTTCTGCGTGGCCTCAATCTGACTGTTCGCCCCGGCCAGTACGTGGCACTGGTGGGCGCATCTGGCTGTGGCAAGTCCACCACCATTGCTCTCTTGGAGCGCTTCTACGACCCCCTCGTCGGTGGCGTCTACGTCGACGGAAAGGAAATCAGCTCGCTCAACGTCAACGATTACCGATCCCACATTGCCCTCGTTTCCCAAGAGCCTACGCTCTACCAAGGTACCATCAAGGAGAACATTCTGCTGGGCACGCCGCACGAGGTCAGCGACGAGGCCGTCGAGTTTGCCTGCAAGGAGGCCAACATTTTCGAGTTCATCATGTCCCTGCCCGACGGCTTCAACACGGTGGTCGGCAGCAAGGGCGCCCTGCTCTCGGGCGGCCAGAAGCAGCGCATCGCCATCGCCCGCGCCCTGATCCGCGACCCCAAGATCCTGCTCCTGGACGAGGCCACGTCGGCCCTGGACTCGGAGTCGGAGCACGTCGTCCAGGCCGCCCTGGACAAGGCCGCCAAGGGCCGCACCACCATTGCCGTGGCCCACCGCCTCAGCACCATCCAGCGCGCCGACATCATCTACGTGTTCGACCAGGGCCGCATCGTCGAGGAGGGTACGCACTCTGAGCTCATGCGCAAGAACGGCCGCTACGCCGAGCTGGTCAACCTCCAGAGTCTTGAGAAGACTCGATAAATGGAGATAAGATGTTATATAAAGATAAATGGTGGTGATTTTTTTGAGCTATTTTACTCTATTATACAAGAGAGAAGAAAAAGATTCCCCCGGGGTCCAAGCAACCAATCTTTGTTTGTGGGTTGCTTGGGAATTTTTCCCCCTTTGCATTGGGTTGGCGTTTTTTTCCAAAGAGGTACAAGAGGAAAGATACATGATCTGATGGTCAGAATTTCCCTCCATTATGCATATAGGACAAAGAATAAATTGCCTTTTAGATTGCATTTCAATTGAGCCGACTATGCATTGTGAACTTGAAACTTGCTGCCATTTAGACACTTTATCAAATCAAGCAGAGGGAAGTTGACTTGCTTGGTTCCCTCTGAGCACTTTCGTCTGAAGATCAGATCCGTTTGTCTCGTAGTACATGATCAATTTATCTCAACGGTCTTGTCTTGCCAATTGTGTTCCCGGATACGAGACTTTCATTGAGACAGAGGCTAAATGTTGGGGAACACAAAAATGTATGATGTTCCCGAGAAGGGCATTCTTCTCTATGGATTCGTTCGAATGCCCAACCATTTCTTGATGCCGTACTGAAAATGCTGAAAATATACCCCCTGGCACACCTCTCCGGCTATGGGAGAGGAAAAGATCTACAAAGTTCTAGACTTTTGCCGGGGATCCGCATTGGGAACGACTGAGAACACGCTTTGGGCGAAGCTGAGAATTCTTTCTCCTTTCGGGGGGCTGTCCAGGAGGAAATCTTTCTCTTATTTGCTGGCTAGGTACTTCATCCTACGAAATTCCTAAGATGATGGACGGTAGGATTGATGTTTGTGACACGTGGAGTAGCAAACAAACACATGCTCATTCTCGATACGAAAAGGAGCGCGCGCCTCTTCCTGGCCCCGTTTCCTTACCAATCGTTCTATCTATAAATCCGAAATGAGCAGCCATCAGCCTCATACGTCAAGTCTTTTATCGACGACGGGCTTTTATTGTTTTGGCGGAATGGGATTGGTGTAATTCCTTCGCTTCTTCTTCTTCAGCCGCTAGAAACGTTACCGTCATCACTAAAAGAATAGTGTCTTCCTCGATTGCGAAAAGAGCCGGACTCTTACAATGGCGGCTATAATTTAAGAAAGAGTAAAAATCCCGGCGGCAAGCTATAGAATGGAAAACAATAGGTCATGCCTATAGAAAACTATTGGATGTCCACGAGTAATAATAAGCTGTTCAGCTTGCTTGGCGGAGAGTGTCCCGACTCGGAAGCTACGAGACATGGAAAGCTTTGAGCGGCTGATTGGACAATGGTCTTGGACGAATGATGCACAGTAAACTGCTCAAGAGCTTGGGAGGGAGGGGAAGGGAAGAGGATGAGGAGAGAGCTCAGAGGTCTGGACCCGGCAATTGCTTGTCAGAGGAGCTGCCCAGCTCCATGAATCGCTTCCCTTTTGATGGAGGGGTGTAGATGAGCTCCAAGCTTGAATCCTTGCATCTTGGTTGGTTGTAATTGTTGTGTTGGGTCATGATCGACAGAGCCCGACGAGGTAAAAGAAGTTCATCTCTCTGATCTAGTCAGTACCTGCATGTCTTTTTTTTCCCTTTTGCCCTTCCGGCCCTGGTGATCCGGTCGTTGGTAACCGGATCATCAGCTGTTGTTTCGTTATTTTCTCCTAGGGCGGACCGCGCTACTGGAACCGTATGTACGTACCTGACTTAGATCAAGGTACTAGACAACGATAACCGCGGTGCTACGATGTAGCCGTGCCATCGGGGCCAACCGAGTACACAATCCCTACTGACCACATACGTAGGCAGAATTTCCCTTATCTGTGTAAATAGCTTGGATATATCCAGCCATCATGTGCGCAGTACATAGTAGAGCCGCTTCAGGTCATGCTCTACCTACGAGTAACGTGAAGAATTGGTAGAACTTCGTATTCCGGTAGCACTCGGCAGGCTCTGTTTCAGATGAGTGTTGCCCCCCACTGATAATTAATTTACCAGACTGGAAGAGGATACTCGGTGGCTTCTATGGGGCAAAAAAGCCTACGGAAGTCGTCATCGTGAGCATTGGGCAAATACAGAAGGTCAAGATGTTTAGGGAATAAGTGAGAAAGATTCAAGACGAGGCCGTAAGAATAGATGGCATCTTTGGGACCATGTACCTGACTAGGGAGTACTTGCTGTCAAATGCACATGCATGCATCAATGCTGGTAATAATGGCAGCAGCGACGAACGCCATTCAATTACCCCCGATTGCACCACCAAAAAAAAACCTCCCCTGCTTACGACCCCAAATCATCCATCCATCCACATGCAATGAGATTCAATAGTTCTGATCGACTGTGCATCGGCTAAGCCTTGTCCTTTGCAATCGTACAGGATCAGTCGTCAACTCTGGGGAAGGAAGCAGCGAACGAAATTTTCCATATGTAATCACTACATGGTTTGTTGTGTTATTATGAGTATGCAGAAGAAAGCAAGGAGCTCATTAAGAGGTTCAATGTTGGTCATGACGGCTGGATCCTAGTAAAGAGTACAGTATCCACTAAGTGGTTCGCTCCTTCGTTCGTTTCCCCAAAGATCTAGCCCGCGAAAAAAAGGAAAGCACATTGAAGCTCGAGACAGACAGGCTTGGCATCTGATTTCTCGGGAAAGGGCCTCCCAGTCGCCCGCCTGCCTTATGACTTAGCAGACCTGACCCGTGTGCGGCGCGTGCTCTCTTTCAACAACAGACGGTTTTTATCCCGTCTCTCTTGTTCTTGTCGTCCGATAATCCCAGATGGGCAAAATTCTTCATGGTTCAATGCAACGCAATATTCCATCATGGGCAGTCTAGCGTAGGCAAGCCTTCCATTTAGCACCACCACCGTCCCCTGATTGTCGCTACCGACGGCCGGTTCAGCGAATTTAATTCACTCTAGCCAGGTGGGGACCTTGCAGGAAAATCATTATAGGTAATGTAGCATTTGAACAGGAACCAAGGTAATGAAGGCAATGCAATGACTCCTTACCTCGATGCTTTTTTGGTTGTGAAATAGTTGGGAGAAAGATAGAGTCAGTAATTCATGCATTCACTCACTTCTCACAGGCTGAGTTACTACAACGCTCAATCCCTCGTACCTGATGCAAGGGAATGGCCCAGAGAGATTTGCAATAGCAGCTTGTGCGCCTCTCGCGGCAAGGCTCGGGGTACTTTGCGCTAAGAGCAGGGTCCTCTCTGAACAGAACCAAATTGACACGGCTGCCTTTTCCTGTCAGTTGACGGATTGAGCAACCGCGAAAACCTACACATCTCGATGTCTCTCCCCGCTGTTGGGTAAGTTCAGATCTGACCTCTGTGCCGCTGTCAGTCGCTTGTCATGGGGGAGAAACTCAAAGAATCCTGGCCCTGTCGCCCTGCCTGTCCGAGGCACAGAGTTTTTTTTACCTCTCTTCTTTCTTGGCGTGGTCCTGAGATTACATAGGCAGGTAGCCTCTCTTGAGTGTATCAGGCCAAGCGCTGAGAGTCTGGGTCGAGACTCGGTTACTTTATCAATCAAAGCCTAAGCGGTCCCTCGGTAACTATAGGTGGCTGAATGCCAAGACAATTTCCAAATTTCTCCCAAAAAGCAGGCTGTAATGGATTTATTGTCATCAATGGTTTAGCTGTCCCCCAAGACTGAATGAAATACACAAAGTGCAAGCAAGTATACGCAGCCCGGCCGAGAGAGATGGATGTTTTCATACAACACAACCCTCCGATTTGCCTGATTGAGTTGAGCGGAGAAAATACATTCAATAACATTTCAACATGTCCAAGGGCTACGTACATGTGCTTGCGAAGTCGATGCCACCCCATCCCCAGCCAGTTGCAGTTCCCCGTTCCCCCATTTCCACCACCCCCACCTCGAATCGCATCGCACCTCATCGCCAACGTTGTCCGCGTAGGCGTAGGGCGGCCCACCTAGGCTGCTTATGGCCTGAGCCGAGCCAATATTCAGCAACCTCTGCGCTGACGGGGCCGCGTGGCTTTACCTTTTCGCTATGGGCAGCCGAACACGGACGGACGACGAACGGTCGATGGAGAGTAGTGTAGAGGGTAAAAAGACGCCATACTTGCTGGCTGCTACCTACCACTACTACACAGTACTACTACAGCCCACCCGCCTACTTGAGATGAGCAGGGGGCAAATGCTCTGACTAGCAAGCATTAACTTGGCAATTACCTTTTCTCTGTCTGCATCTTTTTCTATCGTTCTAGCAGCATTGTCCCTCTGTCAATAGAATATGGGTGAGTAGGTAGGCAAGGCCTTGTCACTTATGTATTCGTACTAGGTAAGGTATGTTCAGCCTATGGGGCGCGGGCAACGGTGGTCATCAATCGTGCAGAAAAGACAAGGGCCAGCTCCATGACTATTATTGCTCAAGTCGCTCGAATCATTAAATTGAACTACCTCCATCGGGGTACGGAATGCTCTAGACCTCCTCCGACTGACCAGGTGGGTAACCAATGTGTGTATGTACTGGTAGCCGGAGACGGGCTGGGCTGGGCTGGCAAAGAGGAGTTGATGTACACATGGTTGGAACAGAAGATTTGCATGCATGCATTCATTCATAATACTCTTTTGTCCCCGCAAGAAAAATGTGTGTTTAAAGTGTGTATCCAGCTCAGCTCTCTTTTTATTAAATCCCATCCGAGCGCCTTTGTTTGCTTTTCGGGTGGTTCGATGTTATTATTCTTATAATTTCTTCGTGGGCTGACTGACGACTTACACGCACAAGAGCACATGCACTACTACTACCACCTACGTACGGATCGCCAAACGTTGACCTGCGAACTAATATACTAATAAAACCGCCCGCCTCCCAAGGACCGCGTGTGGATTCTGGCCTACCTATCGCTCGCACCTACCTATCTTTACCTGACCTGTAATCTGTACCGTTGCACAGGCACACTGCATTACAGGAACAAGAGAAGGTCCCGGTCTTTTTTTTTTTTTTTTTCCGTCACGAACCCAGTCTCAGAGTGCTCAGGACACACACAATACACACAAACAAGCACACACAGACTCGTTACTATTACTAGTCTCTCTTGTTACGGCTTTTCTTTCCCATCAGGCATAT
This sequence comes from Neopestalotiopsis sp. M2102B, assembly GCA_023628315.1. Taxonomy (NCBI): domain Eukaryota; kingdom Fungi; phylum Ascomycota; class Sordariomycetes; order Amphisphaeriales; family Sporocadaceae; genus Neopestalotiopsis; species Neopestalotiopsis sp. M2102B. The sequence continues at coordinate 92,495 of JAMAKW010000078.1, forward strand.
CGGCCGACAACTGACTCGTTCTTTACCCGCGCAACCGCATAACGGGTCATTGTTTAATATAAGATCAGTCCCAACCTGTTTGCCTGCCTGCTACAACACATCGCAACCACTACGAGGGAATTGAGAAGAGGAAGAGGAAGAAAACGAAAGACTTTAATCGGCTCAAAGAAAACAATTCCAACAATCGGTCTAGAATATACGGACCGACGATCCTTACTATTCTGTCGTCTCAGCACACACTACATCACCTACGCTACGGTACTTACCCGAAACCGAAATTATTTCCTATCGACACAACAAGGTCAAGATCTTCCAGATCTCAAAGCGACCAAGGCTGGCAGATCTGCGTGCCTGGGCAGTTTTGGAAGTGATGTTGGGACGTTTCGTAGATCGGTAACCTGCCGTTCTTGATTAAAACAAAACGAAAAACGCCAAGCCGGGTGATCATCTTTATTTTCTTAACGATATTGTCAATTGACCTAGGGTAGCCGCAGTCTGTACGTGCTATTAGTCGAGGGGGCACACAAAGAAAAGCACATGCAACAAGCAGCCAACCATTACAGTCAGCAAAAGCAGGAGCAAGCAAGCAAGGAGTAGCAAGTAGCTGCAACCGGCCAGTACCCAACCCAATATTAAAGTAATAATGGGCCTGGACTTTGATTATGGCAGTGCCAGCGCCAGCACCGGTAGCCAGGCGAGCTCGGGCACTGGCACCACCACTGGCACCACTGGCACCCTGTCGTTTCAGGTCCGAGCAGCACATGGGCCAGGAACAGCAGGACCCAGACCCAGAATACATAAGGCAATGATTTTCGCCGCCCTCACCCTCTGCTGGGGGTCGCTGGTGTCGCTGACCACGGCCTTTTCAATCGTCGCTCCCCCACATCCCTACGAGTCGCTGATCGTCGACACGCGAGTCCCCGTTCTCATCGAGGACAATTGGGTCATGATGTCTCGGGAGGATCACCAACGATTTTTGCAGAGGAGGGAGAAAGCAGCAATAGAAGCAGCAGAAACTGCAGAGTTGGATGCGACAGAAACTACAACAACCACGGCAGCAGAATTGGATGCCAGGTCTTATCCCACTGCAACCACCACAACAGGAGACGATGCATCGGCAACTACTATATCTATTAGTGTGACGACGGGCACTGCGACTGCAACCGACGCTTCTTCCTCGTCAACCAAGACGACAACAACAGCAACACGCACTGCGTCTTCGAGTCCGCTCCCGAGCCCGTTGGACAATGCGATTGCATCAAACTTTACCGGCAATGGCAACTGCCAGGAATTCATTACTGATATGCTGGCTGACTCAAATTTCAAGTCATGTTACCCTTTTTCCATGCTGGTCCAGGTAAGCAACCATGCCCAAGGTTTGGATGCGCAATCATAATTGACTCCCCAAATTCAGGGCTCCCTCTCCATGTTCAATGCCGAAAAGTCGCTCTTTAGCATAACGCAGGTCCTAGACGCAACGTGCAGCGCCAACGTGACCTTTTGCGTCGACTACCTCGACAAGGTCGCGAGCAACCTGACCGACTCGGCCAACTGCGCCGACGACTATGAGCAGCAAAACTCAGTCGTCGTCCAGGCATATCTGGGCCTCAAGGGCTACCAACCACTATACAGCGCCTCGTGTCTGCAGGACCCCGAGACCTCGGCCTACTGCTTCGCCAATGCCGTGACCAACTCGAGCGCCATTGCCGACACGTATCTCTATTACCTGCCGCTCAATATCAGCTACCCCAACACCACGACCCCAGACTGCAACAGCTGCACCAAGAACGTCTTGGGCATCTTCCAGGCCGCCACGGCCGACCGCGACGCCGCCATTGCCAGTACCTATGTCAGCGCTGCCGACGCTGTCAATGCCCAGTGTGGCGCTGGCTACGTCAATGCCACGTTGCCCGAGGCCCAGGTTTCCGGCTCTGGTTTATCCATGTTCACCCAACAACAACAAGTGCCGTCGCTGCTGCTATGGTCGCTATTCGTTGTCATGCTGTCACAGTGGCTGCTATAAAAGCTTGATTTTGTTGGCGCCAGCCTGTTACCGCCTTTAGTCATCGGATGACCGGCATCCAATACAATCAGCCAGCCTCAATATTGTTTTTTTTTTTTTTTGCTTTTTTCCCCCAAAGGGACGGAGTCAACCCCAGGGGAGCGGGATGAGGGGAATCTCGGGATACCGGGAACTTAACGATTGCACAACACATTCTATTGCCGTACTTTCGTCATCTTTGTGACGCGGCGCCCTTTTTTTATTTCATTTTTTTATTTGATACCCCCACTTGAGATGATATTTTTCAGTACTTTCACTCCTGGAAAACTCATCCATTATTCATTATCTTCATCACGGCCAATCTCCCACCAGTATTGGTCACAATTTTTACTTCTATTGTCTATATTTTCGACGACCACTTTGTGTCATTTTGGAGGACGAGTTGAACGGAAAAAAGAATGCGACTGGGCGGGAAGAGAAATAGACGAGCACGTGTCGACGACGACATGCATGCAGGCGACTACGGGCGACATGGGAATGAGGTATAGGGCTTGGAACACTCACGGGTCTCGCCGAGATATCTTATGGCAGCACTTCACACCGAGTGACAAAAAAGCAAAAGGACAAGATATGGAAAGGAGGAAAAGGGGTGCCCCTCGGCCCCGATCGGATTCGATTCGATTATTTCCCCCAATCAATTTCTCTTGTATATATTTCGAGAAGAAAAGGAAAGCAGACAGAAATGTCCAGCATGGAAAGCGAAATAGATCACGCAGAAGGACCCATCAACCTCAAACTCGGGTCATGAAAAGAAACGCCCAAAACCTAAAATCATGACTTTGTTACCCGAATTTGCGGTTGTGACTTTTTCTTTTTGTATAGTTCGTTTCCAGGTTACACGACATGTTGCGGACCGAGTAAAATCTTGTCTTTTCTTTCTTATTGGCCAAGATACTACAACTCACATTTTTATAGTATCACCCTTTTTTCCCGCCTACTCGTATTTCTACATCACTGATCTCGGTCCCGTTCCTCGATGCGAGCTAGTTGTTTGTCATCAGTAAGCATAAATCGAAAACAGAAATGAAGAGAGGCAGTTGTTAAGGGATGAAAAAAAAAAAAAAGACTTTCCACCGTGCGCATCTTCTTCTGTCTCAAGTTCGAGACCCTCTTTTCACTGGTCTATACATGTAGTCGTAGAGACGTCACAAGACAAGTTTGTGCCCAAAACAAGAATCGAGAACATAACCAATCTCCCCTCTTCTTCTCGTTCTTGCCAGTGTTCCGTTTTCTCTTATTCCCGAGGTATACATTCACAATGTTTACGTACATGTGTTCTCTTTTCTCTATCCATTGCATCAAGAACGCCGTCGGCAAAAATTGAAAGAGTGGCGACTCGGCGTGAACGCATATCAGAAAAAAAAAAGAATTTGATACTCCAATTTCCCGGCATATTGGCCTTCCTCTACATCTGCTGCTGATCATGATTGTTGTGCCCCTGTATCAATTGCCGCCTCTTGAATTTTTATTTTTATTCAATTTAATTCTATCATCTCTTGCAAGGCCTCCAGCGAAAAAGTAACATGTTCTGGTGATATCTGTCTTCGTTTCGAGGAATTTGCTCCGGTATACCCTTCGACCGAGAAAGGGAAAGAAGAAGCTACATGGATAATGCTGCTCATAAGAATCTCATGACTTTCTTGACCAGTCCATCTTCTGCTGCCTTGATCAAGCACGCCTTTACGTACTCATGCGCGATACAGCCTGTTTAGTCAGCACAAACAATCTTGACCTCTATAGAACAGACGATCTTGACACAACATGGAAGGCAAACAGAGGAGACGTTTTATGTATGAATATATTCATGCTGATCCATTTTGTCTATCACCAAATCTATGCTACATTTCATGCCCAATGTCCAGTCCAAAGAGCTCAAAGCCCCGATGCAACCAAATTGCCCAACGTCGTCCCTTGCTTCTTCCGGAGGCGACGCTCTATCATTACAGTGTTTTTCTTCCCGGATTTATATATACAAATATCCGCCTTAGTCAGCTAGAAAATGGGAAGCGACTATTCTGCCCATCCAAAGACCTCGCTGATGGCCAGAGTGTTGGTCCTCACACCAGTCAATGTCACTGCGATACCGACCAGATCGACCACGACCAGTAGTGAGGCAGCCATCATGAATCTTGGGCTAAAGACTCTGTAGAGCATCAAGTGACGTCGCAGGTGGCCTGCCCAAGCCATGGTAGCCAGACTTTCCACGGCATAATATGCAACAAAAACGCCCAATGCCCTGGTGGTGCTCTCTAGTACTGCCCTACGTTTGGGATTTGTCTTCCACAGCACAAGCAGTGGTACAGCGACACAAGCGAGGATTTGGCCGGCATACGTATTTAGGGCCACCACGATGGGCGACCACGGGTACCGCACCGTCTTGAGTGGAATGAATGCGCTGTCCCACTGGAGAGATGACAAGGCAGCCTGGTGACCAGTCTTGAAGTAATGAAAGTTGCCAAGCAGAGCGAGCGTAATTGGACCAATGGTCTCCGAGGTCAACGCATTCAAGTCGACAATCTCAATCAGGGACAAAATCTGCCACAACATCAAAGCTAGGGCACCAGCTCCCATGGGCTTGGAGAGCAAGATGACTGCTCCTGCAAAGTTGAGAACAAGGAGCAAGTAGCGTGCGCCATTGGCATTGCCATACCCCAACACCGTGACCTGAGCGCGGCGTGCATTACTGGCGGCTGTCGTGCTGATAGAGACACAAGGAGGCGCCCAAATAAATGCCGTCGTGCCAGCCACGAAAGCAATGGCAAGCGCAGTTTGTGCCACCAACACTTGACTTGTCTTGAAGGTCTCCTCGGTAATGATGGGGAACCATTGAGCGTTATTGGCGGCATCCAATGACCAATATGCGGCCGCGAGGAAGAGACTGCCGCGGAACACAATGTTTACCCACACGGGTGCAAGACCCTCAAAGGAACGAGACGGCATCATGTACCCCTTGACCACAGTAGGCAGAATGAGGAGTACGGCATATGGCACTATGAGTTGCCATGATGCAGGAGTCGAAGAATTGGCGGACGCATAATAGGTCGATGTGCAGTATGGCATTTGTTCTTCCCTGCAAAGTTTCGAGAACGAGGCGAGACGGCCGAGAAGAACAAAAATCACAGAGTGGTATATGCCCAACGATCTTTCTACAATCGTGGGGCGCCGAAGGGCAGCGACTGCAGATGCCAAACCAAAGGTAGACAGAAAGAAGAGGGAAATCGAGTCCTCCCAAATTGTGTAAGAGTTTGCTGCGAACCCAATCGATTGGCTGGCGGTGAAAATGACTGAAAGCCAGCCCCAGAATGTGGTCGGAAGGATATTGGCAATGCTCTTACCAAGCCCGAATAGCGCAATGATGACTGCGACAATGCTGCCACAGGCAGCGCCAGCAGCTGCAATGGGCCAATCTTGTGAGCCTGTAATCAAGACGTAGCCAAGTCCCGAGCCAGTGCCGAGTAGAACACCGAGAGCGCCTGACTTGATGAGGCTCTTTTCAAGGCTTTCATAAGATGGCGTGGTCGAGCCATCCTGCTCGTTCATCAGCTCCAGGCTCTTTTCAGCAAAATCAAGCTCCATATCGTCGACAACAGCAAACTCATCATCGTCATCCTTGGAAACATACACCAGGAGAGCTACAACGCCAAGAGCCATGACTGCAATGCCCGTGATCATTCTAGGAACGTCAAAGCGCGCCCACAGGTCTTTGCATAGTCGTAAGGTTTCCTCTTGAAACTGCACAAACGCAGTGTAGGTCGCCTCGGCGGCCTTATTACCTTTCTGGCTGCTGGCACTGGCTGTCTCCCAAAGCTCAGCAGGACTTCCGGCCTGAGTGCTCTGTTCGATACCACGAGCCGCAAAGTAAGAAGCCTGGTATCTTTTAATGCCAGCAGAGGCCAGTCTTGTGACCGCGGCCAGGTTGTCCCACGAGTTGCCTTTGCGTCCAGCAAATGCCTCTTCTATCGGCCGACCCAGATTGTTGAATGGAATGGGTATTCCTAGCAAGAGGGACAAGGTAGGGACGAGATCAATCTGGTTGACTGGGCGTATCTTAGCTGTTGCCGGAGGCGTCACATACCCGGGCTTTGTTCGACCGAATACTGGTCTCTTTGAATACATCCACAAGGCAGCTTCCACTTCATCGTCGCTTTCGCCACCGTGGTCACCCTTTCCGTCCATGCCATGATCCCCCATTACTACGAGGAGGGTGTCATCGTCAATGTTTTTCACAAGGTCCTGCACAAATTGGTCCATCTGCTGGAGTTTTGCAGTCATGGCAGCATGGCTGGGGCCATATCGGTGGCCAGCATGGTCGACCCCGAGGAGATGGCCAATCAAGACATCCCACTCGCCCTTCTTGTCCGACTGCAAGAGAGGGAAAATATGCTCAAGGACACCATTGTCGACAGTGTGCAAGTCCCAAACATTAAAGCTGTCGTATGCTCTGCTAATGTTGGGCTCAAAGTACCCAGGAAACAAGGCGGTCCACGTGTCGTCACCGAGATGGGCAATCTTCTTGCCAAGGCCCATGAGCTGCTTCAGAATGTTGTCCTCTTCGATTGCAGTTCCCCCAAAGCTACTTCCGATATCAATGAATGTAGGTAGCGTCCCAGTTGTGAGTCCCTTGAGTCTTTGCAAGGTGGCTGTGGGCGGATCGGCAATGAAAGGGAGCAAGACGGCATTGTTGGGCGACTTCTTGGAGGTCTCGTATAAAAAGGGGAAGGCGTTGTGGTAGACCTCGGCCTTGCTGTCCTCGACAGGGACGGTAAAGTCATACTTGAGGGCATCTATCACGACGACAACAGCCTTGTCGAATGTCTTGGGGTGCCAGCAGCCTCCTTCGACCGTGCCTTGGCCGTTCCATTTGCTCAGGGGCTCGACGGGAGGCGTGGCGCACTCTGATTGCTCGTCCAAGACCAGGCGAGCCAGGAGGAACCCGCTTGTGAACAGGTATATGCCAACGACATGGATACAGAGCATCCACACCCAGAAGCTCAAGGTCCAATTGAAGCGGCTCCCATAGGCGGCCTTGCGTCGAGCCTCGAGGGCAAGACGTTGTTTCTCGGCTTCCTTGTCACGCGCCTTTCCGGAGGAGGCGGAATTGTCCCGCTTCTGAGCCTCTTCGAGCTCCTTTAACCTCTTTGCTCGTGCGAATTGAGCTGCAATTGCCTTGTATTCGGCCGGGGACGCTTTCGGGCGAGCATCACGGGCCGGCATGGTGGGCAGGCGAGGGTGGTGGTAGAAGTGGTGTGGAAAGGGAGACGGCGTAAAAGTATGCGAGACCAGCCGCAGCCATTGGCTTGCTGGAGGGGATCGGATTTGTTGTTCTCAAGAGGTCGAGAAGTTATTGAATCATAATAAGTCCACTGAAAGGCTGGTCGAGAAGCGAATAGCAAGGTGTGTTGCGTTGTGGTGATGCTATTCGCACGAGCCTTTCGACTGGCCAAGCAAGTTGATGGCTTCAGAATACAGCGCGTAGCAGCTACTGACGGCACGGTTTCAAACCTCCAAGCTTCACGAGCTCCCAAAGGCTAAGGCTTGGCCAGCTCAGAGGTCCAGCAGGGTCAGCTCGGCTCCAATTGGTGGGGTTGGCTTACGGCAGTCTGGTGGTGCACTTTTGGCACTACCGTACCTAGCCGGACCCTTTTTTTTTTCTCCTCAACTCGATGCGAGGTGTGGGAGACGTTTCGGTCAAGCCCAATGCGATTTCTGATTATGTAATGAAGCGCGCGCTTAGGTAATGAGCTTACATAGGCGAGACATGAGGCAGGACATCGAGGAGGGAAGAGGGGAGAGGGATGAGAGACATGGCGCGTTATGTTGTCAACTGCCGTCATTGCCACGTGCCGCCAGCTGCATGGCGGGAGGATCACATAACGTAGTTGGCGTAGGATCATCTTCGTGCTGATTTGCTGCCCAGGTAGCAAAGTAGGAACAGGCATGGCAGCAAAATACCTAACGTCCAGCTAACTACTCTGCTACTACCTTAACGTCCAACTACGTACGACTACTACCAGACCCGACCTATCTAGCCGCCGCCTACGCTTGCCTACCTGACACTGGCTCAGGCACGGCCGTGCCCAGCCCAGCGTGCTCATAATTTCATTGTCTGTTTATGGAGTATGAAATTACGAGCCCAACTTACTTTAATTAATTATGGACATCACTCAGATTGTCGTCGAGCGTGATAAAATTGTGCATAGTAAGTTTAGTACGTGTCCCGTATTCAACGATCATACCTGCATACTCTCTAGTCCACGTCTGGTCACCGTCTTTCCTCTGGATCGATCATCATCTACGATAATCTTCTCCTCCTTCCCTATGGTATACCCTCCATGGCAAAAATACTTACCCGCGGGCGAGAAAATCATGGTTTCATGACGAATCTTTTTTTCCTCCTTCCTTCTCGTTTTCGGGATGCTATCATATTCAACCTGACCCCGTGGCTGCCCTGCCTTGCCCTGCTGCTGCACAATGCAATGCAGCCTGCTCCTGAAAATGCACGTTGCAGGTACTATACTTAGTATTCCGTACATGGCCTGCCTGTCAGTGTTCTTGGCAGGCCGTATAGACCATGGCCTACGTAGGCTGGACAGAGTAGCACACTGCCATTCGGGAGAGCATCCGGATCTCTGGGCGAATAACAACGTGATTCAGATCAAGCTGGGGTCAGCCCTGACAAGCCTGAGTGAATGCGTGACCGAGCTGGGATGTAAGCCAAAAGGTCTCCATCTTTTCAACTGCATCCGTAACATGTATGTACAGCCATTATATTGACTGCGAGTTCATGACTCGTGCAGATAGTATCCCTTTTGACCAGGCCTGCACTGTCCTGTCTGCAAGAAAAAGGGCCAACTGGGGGTCTTCCTTGGGTGCCTGGCGGAGCCAAGCTGGGCAAGGCAGATTGCCTCATTGTGCGTATCGTGTGTCTTTTTCCATGGGTCCAACTGCCGGTGTAAAAGCGAACACGGGGACGGGCGAGTGGGGGCTTTTTACTTGATCTACCATAGTACATGGGTTGACAGCCTCGGCGAGAGCCGGTTAGTGATACACCGAGAATACATTACCCCGAGACTCTTCACCCTTTTACCGTGTATACAGCCTCCCTCTTCCCGTGGAAAGCGCGGGACCTGACCTTACCTTGCCTTTGAGCTTGCGGAGTTGAAATCGCCGGTCGGTGAATAAAATGTAGATCGGAATCGACAAGGACGGGGAAGGAGAGTTATTGTCCCCTTGACCTGGGCGAATTGCTCATCATAAATTTTGTTTTTGGCACTATCTGCGGAGTATATTGTAGCCCCAGCTTGCCTACCCGAGGAGGTAGTTATGTAGGCTGATGCAGATAGCCGCCAATAAGGCCATGGCGGGTAGGGAAACGGTGGTAGTAGGTAGCAGCATATACCGAACCTAGATCACGCTTATATAAGTGAAAAAGCGGCAGACCATCTCGGTATGCCACATGGTCGGATGATAGTGCTACCACCAGCGAGGTGCATACTGTTATGATACAAGTCTCAGAGTATTAGCTCAGCGGCGGCTTCGTTCTCGACCGGAAACGGAAAATAAAAAATTCCTCCAAGGTGGTAGTAGGAATCAACTCGGATGGCGGAAAACATCAAGCCACTGCACAAGATCAGGCCACTGCACGGGCGCTCCATTAACCTAGACAAGTCCACTAGGGCGGATGCGATGAGAATTGCGGATCAACATGGCACTGCAAATCTTGATGAATGGTCGACAGAAAGTGGTGTGAGTCCAGTCTAGGCAAAGCAGTACGCACCCGGCAACTTCGTAGATAGTGGTACTGGTACTGTGACTGTGTACTGTGTGTCTGGAGTGTCTGGTGTGTGTGTGTTATGATGTTGTTACTGTAATGTGAGGTCAGGCAGGGAATACCTAACCCAGTCAATTCAGTCCCTGATCCTAGCCAATGATCTCGCGATCCGGAGGCGTCCTCGAGATCTGAAATAAGCCCCCGCCTGCCTCGTCCACTGTCGGCAGGGTGACTTGAGCTTGCACGAACTTGGGTGAGAGAGAGATAGGGTGCAACCTGGTCCATGCCGGAAACTAATAAATCACAGTTAGACTGGTGGTCTTGGTGGCCTCTTGGTGGCATAGGTAAAATGGGCGGCGGCGCCAAGGGACGCGCAGTATAGGTACCCAGTTTGGTAATGAAAGAAGGTGGTACGGTAGGTGGTAAGTGTGGTAGCAAAAACGGATTGGTGGCAGAACGAAAGAATGGGGCGGGTTTGACAATGCTGCAGGCTGTTGAGTTAGCTGAACTCTAATTCTTCAGGGCTTTCATGCAGCACTGGATTGGGGATGGATTGGGATTGGGATAGATGGATGGGGTGATGAATGGGTACGAAATGGAAAGTAGGTAGCAGGTATGGAGGCACAGTAGTACTATGTAAGATCAAATGCGAGTGAATGGAGACATTGATTGATTGACTTTTGATTGACTTTTCTGATTCAATGGGGAACGAGGGAGGAGCTTGGAGGGATGGAGATGATTCCAACACAGAACAACGAAGAGAAGAAAGAATCTCCCGCGGGGTCCTGGTCCTGGTCAGTGGTCCTGGTTCGTTCACCCTCTTTTCTCTTTTGCCTACTCTTCCTGGTTCAGTCACCAATCAACATGTCCATTTTTACCTGTACTGTACACTACACTACCGCTACCTACCTCGACTACATAACGCTAAGGTCGTAGGGGTTCTCCAGCGTTGCTGTAGTAGGTATGCACCTGGCACCTTGCCATGCATGCACGTTCCATAGTCGCAGCGGGAGGTTCGCGATGGCTCCTCAAACGTTCGCACCAGGGTATCGATGTCTTCCTCCTCTTGGCCGCCGCCCCGATCGCCGTCCTCCATGCCCTCCATGTCCTCTGCGCCTTTTCTCCTCTCCTCCCTCTGCCCTTGCGCTCCGCCCACGTTTCCGGAGTCGCATTTCTGCATACTGTGACATGAGAGATCGCCGTCCACTTTCATCCCTTCGGTATCTAGTGTCCAAGTTTCAACTTACCAACAAGTCACACACACTCACAGTACATCTTGTATGTACATACGTAGGTAGTATCGCGATGACATGATCCCAGACGACGGAACCATCATCATCATCACCTCCTCTACCCTATACATAGTAAACTGCAACGTACAGGGTAGCCATAACGTTTGTTCCCCTTCCTGCCATGATGTGCCATGCCATGCCATGCCATGCCATGCTTTGCCTGCCCATGGCTCACTCAGCCAGCCTTGAAGTGGAGTGATTTTCGAGCCTTGAGCGGGTTCTTTGCAGCCAGCGTTGGCATTTGCAAGGTGGCCCTGGAGTAGGTGGTAGTGGTTAGTGGTGAGGTACGAAAAAGTTAATTGATGAAATCAATCAATCAATCGACCCTATCCATTCTCGATTCTCCGCCCTTGTGCCTGTGCCTACGTACTACTGCCAGGCGCATGTATGTATGTATTTTTGCAACCAACCCATTTCCAACTTGCCATTTGGCATTTATTAGCTTCAACGGCTTGGGTCGTGATGGGCCGGGCACCACATGCGCAGCAGCCCAGGTAGGCAAAGTAGGCTTGGGGTCTTTCTCACTTGGCGGCCCCCTCCCCAACTGAGGAACTGCCCATGGAGCATGGCTCTTGGTGGCTCTTGCTTGCTGGGCTCCAGGCTCATCGTGGATGGCCCTGGTTTCTTGAGTGCCCATCTCGACTCCTTTCAGACTGGCTCGACCGCTGGGTCCCAACTAGGCCGGGGTCGTGCCAAATTCCGTCGCGAGTCAACTCCCATGTCTGACAACTCCCATAATCATAATAAGTCCTTCTCTTGCAGAACCTCAATTGGGGAGACGTCCACTCTTGCCATTTTCCTCGTACATACTTTACATACCACATGCCCGCTCCCCAGAATCGTGAGAGGAGGTCAAAACATGACATGTGCGACTCTCTGCTCTGGTCGCCCACTGCAGCAGAAGCGCAAAGAGAATGAAGCGAGCCAAGACCCTGACGCCCAGCGACGCTGCACTTGATAAGTCGGCGTCCCCCTCTTCAGCATCGTCCAGTGCCGCCACTACCACTTCTTCAACGGCGACGACAAATACACCACCCACTTCCGCCGCCACCGTCACCAAGAGACGCCGCAACAATCCTGATGAGTGCTGTGTAACTTGCAAATTGAGAAAGGTTAGCAAAGAAAAACCAAAAAGGACGACATTGGAACCGGGTTGCTGCCTCTTTCCATCGCCTTGCCCTTATCACATACAAATCTTTTTTCACCCTTCTCTCTTTCCTGTTTTCCCCCCCTTCCCAAAAAGAAAAAAAAAAAATCAAAAAAATCACCCCCACACAAATGCGCAGGAGCTGACCCATCGTTCCATTTCAGGTAAAATGTAGTGGTAAATCAGGCGATGACCCATGTGACAACTGCTGCAGATTAAAACTGAAGTGCAGCTTTGTCCATGCCGTTGACGGATCAAACTCCTTCGGTACTTGAGCCCTGACCCCAAATACTATATTCTGTGTGACATACTTGCTGATCCAATACAAACCTTAAAGACAAGGTAGCCAGAATTACACCCAACGGTACGGTTACCGAAGCTGGAACGCTGCGGAAACGTGCACAAAGAGGTCAGTATTCAATCCATTCACACACTTGGCCCACTGGCACGGCCAACGCTCTTTTCAAACCCCTCTACGTTGAGCCAATAATCATCAGTAATATCATCTGACCATGAGTAAATAGCCTGCCAACAATGCCATGCTCATAAAACAAAATGCAGTGGCGACCTGCCAAAGTGTGCGCGATGTCAGCTCAACGAGTTGCCATGCGAATATACACCATCCAAGAGGAAATTCGCAAATTTGCCTGGCCAGTCTAGTGCATCCGCTACCCCGGCTCCACAGATAGTCAGAACGGCATCGAGCGACGACGGCAGTGTCAAGGAAATGCTCAACGAACAGGCCAATGCGGCCTTGGACAATGCTCTTGTTCCAAGCCTAAGTGTACAGTAAGTGGCTCAGTGCGACTTCTGCTGCCGTCTCAACTGTCCGCTAACGGTCGACTCTAGGGATCAGCTCCTCAAGAGAGATGTGATATTGAAGCATGTCGACATGTATTTTGAACAGCTGTTTCATATGCCATGTATGGGCTTTTTGCATCCTGGCACCATTTATCGTTTGATTGAACAGGACAAACTTCCGCCTCCGCTCGCAGCAGGAATATGTTCAATTACAGCCGACTTCGTCTCTCCCGGCGCTGCCGGCCGTGCCTTTGCCCTCCAATGCAACGAGCAGCTGGAGTTCTTTGTGCTTCGCAACTGCGCTTTCATGACGAGAGACTATCTTGTCTATCACTTGCTCGCCGTTCTGTACAACTGGGTGTCAGGACCCCTGGCCAAGGTCTGGATGTGGACGGCAACTGCCAGCAGGTTGATCAAATGTCTGCAACTAAATTACGAACCCGATCTGCGATCATCGCAGGAGACTTATGCCGAGCGGGAAATTCAAAGACGAAGTGTCTGGCAAATATACATTATTGACCATTTCCTGTCTGGAGGGCATGACGAGCATCTGCTACTGCCATCCTCGTCGATACATATACGACTTCCATGCTCGGACCAGGTTTTCCGAGATGAACAGCCCTCTACTATGGACACACTTGACAAGATCCCACCTGTACCGGCTAGTCTTGGCGACAATAGTCTCGATGCTTGCCATGTCAGGTTGCTTACGATACGCAGCCAAGTATTACGGTAAGAACTTTCACTTGACGTTCGCGTCGCGGTTCACCCAAGCAAGCAGCGAATAATTGGCACAAAAGTTGCTGACTAGAATTTTCAGTGCTACAAAGCGATTCACGGACTCTTCGCAAGGCCATTTCCTTGACACTATACGCCCAGAGCAGTTCATGGAGCATGTGAATCAATATCAAACAGCCCTCTATCGATTTTCTGATTCGCTTCCGGAACACCTCAAATTGTCCGTGGCCAATGTCGATGCGCATATTCTTCGACCAGATCGTCCGAGCTACACCATGTTACATACGTGGTATTGCCAGACCCATATAGAGCTTTACTCCTTTTCGCTACACGCACTCAAAAAGTCAACTTCCCAGGATTCCATACCATGGGATTTCTTCCTTCGCTCAAATCAAGAATTCCTTTTCCGTTCACAGCAACAGGCTGTGTCTTACGCCATATGTCTTTCACAGACTTGGGAGTACAGTCTGCAAAACATCAAGAGGAACCCATCGGCCACCTTGAAAAGCGGTCTCGTTACAGTCGACTGGATGGTGGGAGCATGTGCAGTGGATGTTGTGGAAGTCCTCTTGACGGCGAGGAAATACAAGCTCTACGACGACCTCCGTGGCAATACTAGCGCCCAAATGGTAGGCAGTCCACGCGACAAGTCGATAAACGGACAACACAATGCTGATACGTTTACTCAGTGCTACCGGAAACCTATCGACGATGGCTTGCTCGCAGGACTCATTTCAAATATAGTTAAGCTAGTGAATGATCTGGCCAGATTTCTACCCCGGGTGGAGCACTATGTAAGTGGTCCTGACTGATCATAATGGAACGCCATGGCTAATTGCTTCAAAAAGGGAAACGTCATTCAAGAAAAAATTAAGGAGTTCGAAGAGGATATGATGAGTGGCAATCACCCAGGTTCTGTCAAAGCCGAAGACCACGGACCAGCTCCAAGTCCCACGAATCTCCCAGGAATGGACAACATGATACCCCAAGCGCAGGTGGAAGTGAATAATGTTTCACCAAAGAGCTTGTCAGATTCGACGTCCATCTCGGAAAAGTACTTGAGAAAGAAGTCAACCTCCTTTGAGAGGCCCACGAGTTTCAACGGTGTATCTCAGATTGCCGACCTACCCGTTATGCCTTATTGTCTCCGACAAGCGCAAGATACATCTCTAGATGGTCCGTTTGCTCCGCCAACTACTGGAAACTTCAACTCGATCCACTTCATGGATCATTCGGCACAACAGTCTTTCAGTCCAGCGATAGCACCCAACATGGGACCAGTATTTGAGGCTGCCTTTAGATCTGCTATGCCTGTCGATGCAACGACGATGCATAATACAATGCATGGTCAAATCACATATAACCATTGCCCTGTCACAGAAGGCCCTCAAAGCGACATGCAGGCGGCAATGACACCATATCATACCGACGAAAATATTTTTGTTACATCGGGGACACCTTATGCTTTCCCGAATGAGCAGCAGCATCATACGCCATGGGTACAGCACCCAATGAGAGATCCGCATGCCTATACTTGAAGAGCAAGTTACTGTTAGTGGTGGCGAGCTTCTTTCAGGCGCGAAGGCATGCCGTCCTTCAGGCGCATCCGTTATCGGACTGCGGCTTTCAGGCCAGCAGTCGGGGCGAGGTTGTGTAATTGGCTTGGCCCATGGGGGCGAATCGCCGTTACACAATACGCCCATGTAACAATATACCCGCGATGATTCGACCAAGTATCGATCATCATGTACAGCACGCGCGCGTTGAAGACGAGGAGCGTGTCGACGATTTTTCGACACGTTGAGAGTCTCCACGCCCGAACATGTGACCGCAGCTCGAGGCTGTGATAGGTCACTGGGGAGCATTGTACATTCGCAATTCCATTCCATCCAGATTCATGTGTTTTCATCATGGATGACGAAATGGAATATCTCCTTATCACGACTTGAACGATCTTGTTTATTCCCGATTCGGCTGAGAGATAACTTGATCTCCATTAGCGGCAGCCTTTTCCATATTCCCCGATTCCATCATATTCATGGAATTTTCTGAGATGTAATCACTGACCGACACGATTCGGAAGAGTTTGGATGATTCGAGGCCCCGATACTATTTTCATGGTTTACGGAAGAAGAACGAAGTTCGCCTACGATATGCGGGAACTGCGATTTCCAATGTACAACAATTAACAAAGATATAAGCCAAGCGCTGCCCTTTTTTTATTATTTCCGCCGTCACTGCTTGGTTATATAAGCTAGACGCATTTTCCATACCCCCTTTGTTTTTATATAGAGAACGATAGATACAATCTTGAATCAACTAGCACCGGTGGGCGTGCACTTATTTATTATTAGAGAGCCATAACCAAGCAAGAGCCTACATTCTTCCCGTGTCCCCGTGTCTGAAGCCATGGTTTTTAAGCTTTACTCAAAATGCAATTACCATCTGCGTAAACTTTTCCCAGGGGTCTCAAAGGGGTTTCCAACGGTCGTTAGGGCGAGCAAGCAAGGAACCAAAACCTTGAGGAAGCCGCAGGAATCCATGGAGGAAATAGGCTGGAAGCCGTTTTCTCGTCCATATATAAAATTCAAGGTTTCTCCCGTCATGTCTGCGATGTTTGAAACCTACATATGAGACAAGTCAGATAACGCATTTCCTAGCTACATTCTCCCGCCTCGCTCTAATTTGGAGCAAGCACATGTTGGCATTAAAAGTTTCCACGTGTTTATCAATTCTGGCAGGCGCAAGTTCATTTCCCTAGAAATTGAAATTGGGGCTTTTTTTTTCTGTAATTTTTGTATCTTTGAAACATTATGTAATACAAATATAGAATATACAATGTGCCACTGTTTGTAATGTCCTTGCCGCGTGTCTTTCGATCGATTCTTGGCGTGTGTGCGACCGAGAAAGACATTGTACAAATGTTTGCGCCGGCTGTAAAGGAGATATATGTACGTGGGATAAGAGAGTCCGTTCTTGCCTAATGTATACCCAAAAGTTTGTCTCTGTGTGTTTCTTTGCGAGAGCGCCACGGTTGCCCGTGGCTACTAGCCCGACACAGCGGCCGGGTTGATATTGAACCAGCTCCCGTCAAAAAAGGTAAGCGCCTTGGTCCAGAGGCGATTAGAAAATTAACCATAAAAGCACTCGCTGCCGGAAAGGTTTATGGGGGTATCCCGTGATTCATGCATGATTTGTTGTAAAGAAGTCGTCGTCCAGGACTCGGTCCGGGTTGTGTTTGGTTGTGTTGGTGAGAGAGTGTGTAGGTGAGTTTGAAATGGTTGCGAACCATCCGCCTTGCAAGCCAGGTCAAGGCGCATTTATTGTGTGAAGTTGAGCGTCGGTGCATGATACGAGGAAATGCAATTACTGGAACTGCGATCGGTCCTTCTCCTTCAGGCCACCGATTTGGTCCATGTCGATCGAATAGAAACCGGTGCTGCTCTCCTTCTCATAGGCGGGCAGTTGCTCCTCGCGGACGGGCTCCATTCCAACAGTGGTGTCGCCTACTCTGACAACCATGACACGTCCATCTTGCTTGCGGCCCTGGTCATCATGCTCGTCGGGGAACGTAATGTGGATCTCGGGAATGTTCTTGGGCGAGTAAGGCGGCGCATTGGGGTCAGCCAGCATGGGTCGACGGCCATCCAAGACAACGACGCTAGACCGGCCGTCTGCGGTTGTTATAGTCAGGCGGCGGGAGCCGTCGGGGCCGTTGAACTCATGCTTAATGTCGTTGTACTGCGGGAGACCCTCATCGTTCATCTTCTGCTTGGCAAGGCGCTTTCTCCGCATCATGATCAAGATGGCTGCAAGAATAAGGGCCACGAAAGCCAGGCCCAAAAAGGTGATCATCAAGTTCATGACGCTGTCAGAATCGCCGACTTCGCGGGCCATGATGGTGTTGATGGGAGACATGATGCACGATTTAATAAGTTTTCCGGAGTAGTAACAAAAAATGGCGACGAAATAAATAGAGCTATTCTTTTTCGTCTTTTTTTTTTTTAATCGAAATGATCGATCCCAGGAATCCTGTGTCAAAAGGATGGCTGTATGCTGTGTTGCGTGCGTCTGAAGGCTGTATCGAATGAATGTCGCAGTTGCTATACTAGATCCTCCTGGTCAGCCTTGTTTCATGATAAAGTGGATGCGGCACCTTTCTTGGTGTCTCTGCGTTTCAACGGCAGCGATGCACATGGCAACAAGCCGCAACGAGAGACACACATGGGAGAAGAAAAGAAAAAGAATAACCCAAATAGGGAAGGGACTTGACTTGACATACCTGGATGAGCGGGATAGTCTTAACCAGGCCGAAGTTTTTTGTTATGCCAAAATATCCAAGAGAATGAGTGTTTTGGCGGTATCAAAGTCTCACGGCGACTAGGAAAAGAAAAGATTGGACGGAAACAACTAAGAGAATGGAGTTGTTTCCTGTATAAAGAGCGAGGGAGTGACGGTAACGAGGGTAAAGAGTGAACCTCGAAAACCTGGGTTAGTGTTTCCTTCTTGGAAGAGACGACGGACGGACGACAACGGCAGCAACGACGATGGGATCGTGAAGAAACAGAACAAGAAGAGAAAGGAAAGGAACAAGAGAATGGAATTGGAGAACTGGACTACACCGGATTGAAGAGGAGAAACGCCCGGGTTGCATGGGGGGAGACCAGACTGGAGCAAGGTAGCAAGGTAGCAAGGTCCCGTCAAGTTGCAAGGCCGGCCGGCCAGACAAGCCAGACTGGACTTGGTTTGACTGGGACTCTTTCACTTAGCCCCAGGTCTGCCTACCTATGTTTGGTAGGGGTGCTTTGGCCGCGTTGCGCTGCGCCGCCCATCGAAATTGTTATGGTAGATAGATTCTAGGACCGCCCACTCCACGTTATTTGCAGGTTGGCGCCCTGGACCATGGTCACATCGGATGGCACACTGACGAGGAGATTGAACCACTCATTGATTGGGAACCATTGGCCAGTCGGCGCTAGCTCAGGAACCAGGAACCGCTAGCACCAGGAACATTTGATCGCTCCAGTCGAGGATGAAAAAAATGGGATGGGATGGGTTGATGGGGATATGCAGGTACTGCTGCCATTACTGGTTCGTTTCGTCCGTCCTTTGGTGCCGGGCAGCGCAGGCGAAGCAGTCCAGTAGTGTTAGTGCCAGGCACATCATGCTACTACTATGTACTACACTACAGCATGTGCGCTATCGTCATCTAACGGTTTAGTGCCAGTAGAGTACTTTGGAACTGCTGCCATCAGCCATTGAATGTGCGTAGTAAGACCAGGTAAGCGACCATTTGCACAATCAATCAATCAATTGATGAGCGGTTCCCTAGGGAGGAGACCACTCAAAGACCCCCTCTAGCAGGTTCTAGCCATCCATCGGCACGGATGTCCCATGCTTCACTGGCCCCCAAGGGAACCGCAAATGCAGGGGAATTATGCGGGCATCTAGCATTAGCCAGACCTCGCTGTAATCCTATTCGGCGAAGCGCCTGCACGTCCGCCGATGGAGCCGCTGCCAATTTCCACTTTGACCAATCATGTCAGACTCTTGATTGCAAAGAGCGGGGGTCTAATCTGAGGAAAAAAGACGACCAAAGAAGCCAGTGAAGCACAACATTGGAAAGCGGCTCCTTTTTCGAGCTCCTGGCTCTTGTTCGAGGGCAAAAGAAGGAGAGGACGGGGCAGATGACGGTCGGCGCTGTGGAAATTGTATCCTCATGCCGTGGATTCAACGATTTCTTCCTCAGATGAACCAGTCAATTAACAGGTTAAATATAGCCAAGGAAAAAGGGACGCGCAACCCTTTCGTGGGGATAAGCTTGTCAGTCATAGAGATTTCAACGGACTTCGAAATGCCGCTCTGGGATGAACATGGTTGTTTTTGTTTATCTACGCCGGCTCCTGTCGCAACAGGCGACACTCGAAGCTTGATTATTTCTGACAGCCGACGACGAATCTTTGAGTTGATCGATTGATAGCTTCTCTGGTTTCGTACCTACGTAGCTCCCTCTCGCGTTGTGACGCGATTTATCTGCGCCTGTCTACGCATCAGCTGACGACAATTCCTGGCGCAGATCGGGACTGAGCCTCAGATCTCATCGAGAGGCTACGCGCAGCATATGGGGCAATGGCGAGGCTTTCCATAACTCAAGCCGGCCGATGCTTGCTTCAGGATTCCCCCGGCCCCAGCTTTAACGAATCATCCTTCAGAAGTCCCACGGCGCCGAGGTTCCTGAACCCGAGAATTGATCGCATGTCAAAAATCCCAATGCTCGTCGAGGGTTCCTTTCTCCTCCCGGTCAAATCAGATGAAAACTTCTGAGGGAGTGAAGACTGGAGCGTCGATATAAGTGGTGTTTGTTCCCATTGTTACGGAGCAAAGCCTCTGCCATTTTGCCGAGACATATTTAGACACCTGCGCCAATTCACAACCACAGCGGCGCCGGCTAGCTAGCTCGGCACGCCACAGCGACTGTCATCTCGAGCCATCGTGTTCACAGAATTGTCTATCCGATTCCCCATGTGCGTGGTCCAGACAATGGAGGTAAATTGCGTCGGGCTCGTTCGAAATGAGAAGACCGAAGGCCGAGCTGCTGAGAAGCATCAATGGAGAACACTCTAGTCTTGCCATTGTTCTGCTCTTGCTTGCTTTGGCTCGTTCTCGACTATGCCATGGCCTCGTAAGCAAACAATACGAGAACATGCAGCAGCGTGCATATGCTGCTGGGAGGACTTGATCTCCAATGTCATCGCACTCGCATGCCAAAAAGCAACAACTCTGGGTCGAGTCGGCGTGGCATTGGGTCTCATCGTAATTGACAAAGGCGCCATGGCGTCCGCCATCAGCCGGGCCAGCGGCCATTTGCAGGAACAAGCAATTATCTTGGGCTGTTCAACAAGAGCCAGATGGAGAAGAGCCGCGATCGCTCGTTGACATGTCGATATCGAACCATGACAGTGGATCTTCTTTCGTTTTTCTTTCTATCCTGCTTGGTTCCCTTTGTCGATTTTATCTCGTTGAAACACACTTACACTTGACCAGCTTTAACGGCCAGGAGCAGGTCCACCTCACGGATATTGGTTCGGCAAGCCGCCGCGCTCTGGTGCTGCGGTTCGTTATACGCACAATCATCTCTATCCTGGCGGCCAACCGCAGCAGGACTAAGAGTATATCAACAACACTGTAGTCGCTCTCCATGAGTTTTGTCGTGCTTGGACATGGACCAAGTTTGAGCAAGAACCGTTTCAAGCGGGCACAACGATGGCAATCCCTCTATCGAGTATGGCTGTAGAGCTTGATGTGAAACATGTAGACGAATGTGCCGACCTACCCAGGAGCTAACCATTTTCCATCGGATGCGAATGGTTGATGTTGTGGAACCTAGACAATATTCCATCATTTAGCAAGAGACATCGGCCAAGAAGCGTCTTTAATTCTTTTTGCGGTATTCTTACATAGTCAATGAGGCACACTGGCAATAGCGACGAGATCGCCAGCAAGGGGCCAATCAATCGTTTCAAAACATCAGTGTTCCGGGACATTGACCGGCATTCCTTCACGTAAGGCATACTGAAACAACATTGTGATATGTTCTATGTCACGAAATGAGCTGTACTCTCAGGAACGTGACTTGGTGTTTGAGGAATGAGCAATCGGTCACTCGCTCTATTGTGACCAGCGCAGCGGACATTATGGACGTCGGCGCATTGCAAAGCAGCAGCAGCTTCTCCGTGCTACAATTGACAAGTACCAGACGCTCTTTAAGATTGTCTCTCTGCTTGTTCCCTCTGCGCTCATGTGCGACCAAGGACGACAACTCTTAAACCGTCTCATCTTTAGGTAACGCTGTGCAGCAAATTGACAAACATGTAGAGGTGGAGATCGAGAGGGCTTCCCGTGTCGCTACATTTCATTTGCTTTCGTGCTTTCGGTGCTTGTCGGAAAAACCATCATTATGAACGTCTAATAGGCTTTCAATCCGTCCATATATCATCCCTCTGACGGATTTTTCGTCCTTGGTTCCCCGTTAGCCCATCCATTATCTATTACCCGTGGTCGTCGGTTCTGCCCTTTGCTAGAAGGCAGGATCAGCAGAGAGTACCGATTACATGTGTTCGTAAGATCAAACCCGCCGGTATAAGATTCTTTCCGTATCAACGTACAAATTGCTCGTACATTCCTCAATTGTTTTCTCTGTTGTTTAGCATATTGACAGCATTTTCAATTACACTTCCTCATCCGGACTCATCTGTATATCCTCCGAGGCACATATCGATCATAACGACCGTCCGATAGTTGACGATTGCATATGCTACCATACAAGTTACAGCCACGTCGAACGGTTGAGATTCGGTCAAATCTCCGGGGCAAAGGATACCAAGACGACTGAGAGCCGCGACAGGCTACATGAACTGAACAGTACATATACTCAGTACTATATATTCACGACCTAGTTAGTTCCTGGGGCCTTGCGACTGTGCAGCAAACATTGCTCCACGAACTATATAAAAAGCCCCGACATCGAAACAAGAAAACAGGCATCGCTTCCGGCCAATAAAGGTACGTGTACGATGCACAAACTCAGCATCTTCGGCCCGGGCCCCACTCTCCATCAAAGATACCCAAAACCACGACCCCCAAGCAAGCAGGCAAGCAATGATCTCCAATCAGGGCACTGTGTTCATACCTACGACGTACATCGCCCACATACTTATGCTGATGACGCCAAATTTAGGCCAGTAGGGTAGCAATACTGGGTCGCTTCCGCCTCAACTGCCAAACTTTGCGCCTTGGACGCATCTGCAAGCCCATTTTTGCACATCGAGAATCTGCACCTGCACCTACCAGTAAA
The DNA here is from genome assembly GCA_023628315.1 of Neopestalotiopsis sp. M2102B. Taxonomy (NCBI): domain Eukaryota; kingdom Fungi; phylum Ascomycota; class Sordariomycetes; order Amphisphaeriales; family Sporocadaceae; genus Neopestalotiopsis; species Neopestalotiopsis sp. M2102B. The sequence continues at coordinate 115,160 of JAMAKW010000078.1, forward strand.
TATATACAACCTATATATATCTAACCTGACTTTCTTTCCTGCTTCGCCCGCCTTGTAGCCGAGGCGCGTACATAACAGCTATTTTCTCATCGAGCAACGAAGATCGGCCACGGGCAAGGAAACGCAGCACAGGCGAGAGAGGCTATCGACAATCTCCGTGTGGACGGATTGAGACATTAGACGAAAAAGAAAAAGGAACAAGTCATTCAGTCAAGGGATTTTTCCTCGACCCGCAACGCAACAGCGCCACGCAGGAAAGCAAGTCGACATCACGAAAGCGAGCCACAAGCCTGCCGAGTCCGTTTGTCGATCCCCCTCCGAAGGGCACGGACGACGATCCCTGACGCAGGAGAAAGGAATCCCAAGGACACGACGCCTTCTGCGAGCCTAGGCGGCTTTGTCCTCGATCCTCAGAGGAGTACGTAATTGACATCCAACTCTCCTCAACGCACGACATCTCTTTGTCGGTTGACAGCCTGCAAGTCAGACAAAACAGTCATCAACCCACCTATACAGTAGCCATACGTATAGTTGGCAAATCCACGGATCAGACGGCCCACTACAAATTGATTCCCGTCCTTGTTGGCCCCCGAATCTCTGCGCCCATTTTTGCGCCATTGCATCTCTTGCTGACAACCTACAATTGTTGCATTTTGACCCCGATCGTACATTGACCTAGTACAAACACACATTACTCTGTACGATATTTACCACTGCTACCTACCTACCTACCTACCTACCAGCAGTCGTCCAAGCTTGCCTGCGACGACAAACAAAATTCAAGGCCCCCAGGTAGTAGCCTCAAAAGGAGGGGCCCTTCACACTAGACCAGGATCCTCAAACCTCCCCAATTGGCCGGCGTTCTTGGGTCCCGTTGGAAACAAGCTCCCTTCCAGATCCGCCCCATCCACACGAACTTTTTAGCACGAGATCCCCTGGAGGTTTGGAACTGGGGTAGCATCGGTAGGTGGTGTCCCTCCCCCTCTATCTTGGCCTCACGCTAAGCCCGCAAACGACTGCATCAGAGTTTCGAAATTCAGTTGACAGGCCCCCTCCTAGGTCCTATCTTAGAACCTAAACCACGTCCGTCCCAAAAACTCCGAGAAAGAAAGGGTACGTATATCTTTTCTACAAACTTGAGGGTCTCGATTGCCAGCACTACACATTGACTGTGCGTCCCATTGCGAAAGACAAAGTCCGCTTTACTTTGCGTTACCATGGAAGAATTTCGAATCTTATATTTGCTATCCTGCAGGGGTTTCCTTTTTGAGCCTGATGTAATACCGTTGGTCATGTGCTCAAGTGCAAGCCCAAATCTACACAACCCCGATTCCTGAAGAGAACAAAACAAGCCGCATCCGGAAGCCCACAGTCGGCATCAGTCTGTTAGTGCAGGCTGATGACACTGTGAAAGTTGAGCATGTATGCAGTTTGTCACCTAAAGTTGGTGTCTTTCGCCTTCTTCCCCCCTTGCCGTCCAAGCACAGCCATGCTCCAATTATGTACACAGTATCTCCAGCCTGGGTGGTATGAGATGTACCTTGTCGGGTCACTGCCGTTGGGCCCCCAGTCGAAGAAAGGGGCCCCGAGAAGCAGATGGCAACCATTGCCTACTCGTCTAAAACACATGCATACCAGTCACCCTCGGTGGTTCACGAACCCGCTCAGTGACTGTGTCCAGCGACATTGTCCAGCCAAGAGCCCATACTATTGCAAACATGCAATCAATCAGTTGACTCAGTGCGTGCCGTATCAATCAAAGGTCGCAAGCCCTTTGCACATCAAATTGAAATCTGGGGTGGGCAGTCCAGCCGCGAAAGATAACCCCACGCGGGTAGCTAACTCACTCTGTCATGCATCCATCATTGATGCAGACAATGCACACACTTCACATCTAATTTTTTTTTATTCATGCCCACCAGGCTCGAGTGTGCCGCTTCGTTTCTCAAAAGAAAAGCCCCGAAGAGAACAGAAAGGGTGAGAAAGTTTAGAGGGAGGGCATTAAACACAGACATCACCATACACCCGAGATATGGGTGCAACGCTCTTTGTATGCATAACCGACCCTGAGTGAAAGACCCTGGACCAGGCTCTGCTGCTTTGAAGGGACACAAATATGTACTACAAACCCTGGCCATATTAATCCCCACGGCACCTCCCAAGGCCGGATGGGCAATCTGGCTCTTGTCTGGCATTTTGCTTTCCTGTCTGCATGCGCTCTACGGAGTACATACAATCCCTACATACTTACTTTGAGGTAGAGCAAGGTTTGGAACTAACATCATTGGGAAATTCCAGGTCTGTCAGGCACGCTTGATATACTTTTTTCTTCCTTCCTTCCCATCTACGGGTCGCGACTTTCATTCCTCACCTTCGAGGTTTGGGCTTTCTCCTCTCGCAAAACCCTTTGATACTGGCCGACCGTCTCCATTGTTGCCTGCTTCTGCGCATCGATCGCATCAGATAAAGTCAAAGTCGAGGTGGTGGCACTACGTCCTCGGTACTACCACTACCTCCACCAACAATACGGATCTAGGTAGGTCTACTACTTGCATCCACGTTTGCCAAACGGCGCTACTCAACCCGGACGCGGATACCCACACAGGACATAGCTACCTACGGGGACCGTGGACCAGACAGACCTGGCCTGGCTCGCCTGGCGTGCCTCATCTCCTCTTTCGTCCGTCCTTCTAACGTCTGTCTGTCTGCCTACTACTGTGCGCGCCCAACATACACTTCTTTTGACCTACGCACACTACAAACTGCCATTTCACCAAAAAGTCCAGCGCGCTAGCTAACTAGCTGACAGCCCTGCTGGGAATACATTAGCTACATTCGTCGTACTTCCTACACATCTGAGGGAGAGCGAGTCCAAAAATACGACAACGGTTAATACATTTTGGTGAGTAGTGTACCTATGTGGCCTACGACCGACCTACGAACTTTTCTGCCAGTGCTCCACGAAAGAACGAAGAAAAAAAAAACCGACTGGCGCAAGTGAGCCACTCATCATCCACACTTTACCTACATTACCTACGGCATCCCGAATACCCACTAACTTAAGTCTGGCCCAGATCCGCAAACAACCTTCTTGCTCTGTCGTCTCTTTGCTCCTCCCGTTTCGTCTTTCGTCATTCCCATACAAAAAGAACCAGGGAGGGACCCCGTGGATAATCTTTATTTTTGTTTTATTCGCCTTCATTTCTTCATTCTCCTCTTGTGCGCTCTTCGATTCTACTGTTACATTCTTGTGTGTGCGCGCTTCTCAAAACCGGTCGCCAGAACTACTCGATATTGGTCAAAACTTCTTCGCAACCGAGTCCCACGATCGACCACCGCCGAACAACGATTTTCCGATTGTGGCCACCCAATACACTGCACCATTGCGCTCACTACCCCGACATCACGGTCGTCCATACCCTCACGTCCCCACCGGGCTGCGCCTGTCTGTCTGCCCGACTTTTGCGCTCCGCTCGCCGAGCACTTCTTTCGACAAAACTGACCCGGCCGATCGCGATCTTTTGTACGATATAATTCGACTGCCTCCCTGTTCGCAGTCTTCCGGTCGTTTGTGTAACAACAACAAGAAATAAACGTGCTAGAAGACTTTGCTTCTGTGGTTCTTGCCACGCCGTTGAGCCTTGTGTGTATGTATGCCCATCTGCTCTTTTCTCTTCGCCTCGAGTCTGTGTTCTCGGCTGCTGGCACATGGGCAACTTTCTCCTCTCGCCCTCCCTTGCCCTCCCTCGATCTCTGTCTTCCGTCCGCCCTCTCAGCCTTGCTGCGAGCATCAAAGTTGCGGTCTGGCGCAGTGAGTTCCTCTGCTGACAGTTTTAGTCAACTGCAGCCCTGTTGTCCTAGACCCGAGATCCTCACCAAGCAGTGAAGGATACTACATCATCACCAATCTCGACATTGCCCATTGGTATAGAATATTCATAATTCAGCGTACGTCGGCAGAACATTTCCCCCTCCTCTCCCAAGGATCGACTTTGGATCAGCTCTGCTCGCCCTGCACAAGTCCTCCCAATATGTCAAGTGGCCTGGGAATATATTGCCAATACGAGTATGTCTGTGGTAGTCTGCGCTGCACTCGTGCATGCTTACTGCATAATTGCACATGATAGAAAATAGTGCAGGACAAGGCACGTTTGATCACGACCACGAGCAATGAGGAACCCAGACGAGCAGTCACGATACATACCTGGGAGTTTGCACTGGGCAAGCTGTAACAATGGACCATAGCTGTGTCGAGTGACGTTTCAATGAGTGTGGCGATGAGCGGCTTACATTGGCTGCCCTCTTATGACTAAGGCGAAGGCTGACCATTCTCTGAGACAGATTCCGGTACTTCTTTTGCTTACCACGGCTCAAATCTAAGGCATTTGAACAATTAGACAAAGGCTGGAAACTATGGATCCTAACAAGTCCTACAATGGGTGGGGCGCCGGCGGTGTTTGGGAGCCCAAGAGGAGTGACAATAGGAACGTTATTGGTGGAGGACTTCCATGGGGAACCCCAGGCTCAAGAGGTACAGGCGACTCAGTGTGCTACGAATCACAATTACTAAGATGTCGCATAGGATCTGATGCCGCTTCTCCCAAGGCTGTTGTCTCTGGCTCAGCACAGCTCAACCACCAATCTGAAGCTGAGGCACCCCGTGTGTGGGCTCCAGAAACCACCTATTGGCCGCCTCGAGATAGCATTGGCGCAGGCCGCAGGGACTCTGGAACTGCCTCCCCGAGCCAGCTTCCCAATGGCTACAACAACCGCACGACGGCAAATGTAAACCCGCGTCTCGGTTTTCACGTCAGTCTGGACAATGGACTACCTGCTTCGAGACAGTCCCAAACTCCAATCAATTCCATGCAGCATTCCTTTGGAGCTAGCAGTAGGACACGCGGCTTGGCGGGAGTTACCAACTTGCCGGCGACTTCCGGTCCTGCCAGACAAGATTCATTGCCGAACTCGTTTTATAGCAACCAAAGGAGCTCAATCTCAGGTCCCTCAGTTCCAAATCGGTTGGCCTCATTTACCGAGCCACTCTCGACAACATTTTCGAATCTGGACCTATCTGATGGTGGTGTTTCTGATCGTACTGGCGATGCGAACCTCAACCCCCAGACGCGGCCGTTTCAGTTCAATCCATCTTCACAGACCTGGCATACTGAGCCGGGAACCATCTCTCGAGCACATAACTCGGCATATCGAGTAGACGATTCGTACCCTGACTCAAATCGACAGTCGTTTTCGAGTATCAATCGGGGCTCGATCGACATGACGTCGCCAATCACGGGAATGCAGCAAAACTTGTTTTATGGTACTCCAGACGCTTATTCGACAAGCCGTGCAGAGTACATGCCCCAAGTCAGACAGCCTTGGTCGCAAAGTAGACCCGACTCTCGGAGTTCGCTGGCTGCGCAGGATTCGAATCGATCTGCTTCGTTTTCGCAGGTCTCGGCAGCATTTTACCCAAACCAGGCTTCTTACCTGAATGGCTTCGCTGCTCATCAGTTTCAGTCACTATATGGTGGCTGGAACCAAGGGTCTAATATAAGAGATCAAGTCCAAGTGCATCAATATCAGATGCCACCAAATGTGCCCAGCAGGCAACCTGGTCGCGGCCAAGATCCGGGCAAAGGGGTACGAAGTGTATTGCTGGAAGAATTCCGGGCTAATAATCCTCGCTCGCAAAAGAAGTTTGAGCTGAAGGTAAGTGATATTAGCTGTCATTCTAAACAATTCATCACTGACATGTGTGCATAGGACATTTACGGCCATGTTCTGGAGTTCAGTGGTGACCAGATGGCATCCCGTTGGATGCAGGACAAATTGGTCTGCGCCAACAGTGATGAGAAAGATCAAGTCTTCAACGAGATCAGAGACAATTGCATCCAGCTGTCCAAGGACGTGTTTGGCAATTATGTCATTCAGAAATTCTTTGAGCATGGCAGCCAGATCCAGAAGCAGATCCTAGCAGATGCGATGATGGGCAAGCTTACGGAACTGTCACTTCAAATGTATGGGTGCCGTGTTGTGCAGAAGGTAAGCTAGTAAATAATTCTCGAAGCCGAGTCGCCATCTAATCTGTCGCTAGGCGCTCGAGCATGTGCTCAATTCGCAGTTGGAGGCCATGGTCGAGGAGCTGAGGCCTGAAGTTGTGCGCCTTTGCAAGGACATCAACGGGAACCACGTCGTACAAAAAGTGCTCGGAATCATGCCCCAGATGTTCATGCCAAAAATGATGGCAGAATTTCAGGGACAGATACACGCTTTGTGCACGCAAAACTACGGCTGCCGCGTCGTTCAGCGTATGCTCGAGGTAGGAAACGCACAGCAGAAGAGTCAGCTCATGGAAGACATTCATGCTTGCGGCCCTGGTCTCATCCCGGACCACTTTGGAAACTATGTTGCTCAGTGGGTTCTTGAGCAAGGCTCCGAAGAAGACAAGCGCCGATTCGTTAAACTCGCTATCAACCGGCTGATTGACTATTCGTGTCATAAATTCGCCTCCAACGTGGTCGAGAAGGCCGTCGCAGTTGCGACAGCCGAAGAGCGAGACACGATTATAAAGAAGCTTGTTACGCCCGAAGCAAACGGTCGTCACCCTCTGGATCGAATCATGGCCGATCAGTATGGCAATTACGTGATGCGTAAGTCAGAGTTCGTTGATTCTACTTTGGTCCATCTGCTGACTTTCTTTTCAAGAAAAAATCCCCAAGGTTTTCGACGGCCAGGAACGGATGGATCTGTTGATTGAGATGAAAGCACGTTTCGCGGCCTTGAAGAAGGGCTCGACCGTCAACAGTCGCCAACTCCAAGGCATAGAGAAACTTTTGACAGGCATGGCAGACCCACAGTCGCCAAAGTTTACAGGCAGCAGGACCGGGTCAGCGCAAAGGCGGTCTCGAGGACGCAACATGCCTGGCCGACTTGACATCGACTCCACGAGTCCTACACCGGCCCTGACCTCGGAAAATTGTAGCCCGAAGACGACGAGCTCGCCCAGCACAAAGTCAGGAGATGACACGATTCCTGAGCCTGAGAAGATGTCAATCGACCCAACACTCGGATCTGAGCCCAAGGTTGTCTTGGAAGACGGAGCCGAGAACTAGTCAGCATCCCATGACTTTCGAAGAAGTGACGAGCGGCCGGCCTCCGCTCAACTAATACGACATTGATTTTGGCCATCGTACATTGAAGCCGCTCGACTGTTACTACTTGCGGCAAGACTGGGCGTGGAATGCATCTTTTCTATCAATGCATACAATATGGATTTTATTTATACCCTAGCACTTTCACGGCAGCACTAATGTATTCGAATGTCTGTTCATAGGGGGTTTTATTTAAAGTCGATATGGAACCTTTTCCCTGTTGGGCCAATCCAGCTCCAGCCAGGCTTTGGAGAAGCGCGACTGAGAAAGGAAGCGAATGAAAATGGGTAATATTTTGGGCATATGGCGGGCGTCCAGAGGAAGCATTAGCGTGCGTAGCTATTTGCGGCTGGTGAAACTCTGTTTTCAAAGGCAAAGAAATCGGTACTTTTTGCTACAAATATGGCGATAAAAAAGCGACAGCGATTGGATTTGCACGGATATCTGGGATTGGCGTTTCAAGTGGTTTCCTGCCGTTGCATTTTCTGGTGGCTATCCGTCACCATGATGAAGGTTTCAGGGAGACTCGAGGGTTCTGGTCGATAGTTGCACAAAGAAGGTACCCCGAATCAGATTCGGCGAATAGATCACGGTGGTTTTCTTCATTCAGACCTCGAAAACAGGCAGTCCAGAGTCTGTGCTCGGGCCGGCTTGTTCAATGACCAAGATGGTGAAACTTGTGCATGTTCTGATCCATCTCTCGCTCTTGGCAATCTTGTTCTTCATTTCAGAGATATTGTTCTATAGTACGAATAATATTTCCTGTCAAACGAGTGTTTTGGTACATAGATCCAGGTACCAATCTCAAGACATTCATGTAACACATATGATGGTAGCGGTTGGGTCTGGCAGCGATCTGGGACAAAATTGTTATAATTGTGTGATATGATGCGTTGTAAAGGAACTTCCGAAGCTGTGTGTAGTCACCGTGTAGTTGACTGCCGGTCATGGCTTTGAGCAAGTCCATGTTGCCCCATGATATGATGTACTTATTTTCGGCCAATGTTGGAGGAACGGGTTCAGGTATTGATTCTAGAAGCTGTTTTGCGGTCGGCCGGATTTGTCGTGAATAAGTCAATGCCTCATATACTCACGTTGCAGACCTACATTCGAAATTCCTTTTCAATATATAATATCACATAATAATGAGAATTTTACACTACAGTGGTATTCTTACCCAGAGGAGAAGTTTGCTGTGATTGGAATTTTGACGCTGTACGGTCACTAGAATATTGCGTCAGTGGATTCTCGTCTAGGCGCTCGTTATGATGTTTGGAATGATTTGATAGCATTTCAGTTTTCGAACCCGAGCTCGGTGCGTTTGTCCAGCTACTCCCTTCGGCGGGACGAAAATTGCTGTGCCAACCCGACCTGCCGCATCTCGCACCAATCGCAAAGACTTCGGCAAAATGCAAAAGAAAGCTGTACGATGGAAGCAAAGCAATCTCTTTTGGCATATTATCAAATTCTTTGGTATGAGAGTCTGGACATATCAAACACAGTACTTTGAACACCAACGCACCTTCTCCTGCAATATATACTTGAGTCCTTCTGAAGAAATCAATAAATCGGGCTTCTTGGTCCTATCCCAAGCTCGTGCACAATGCGGATTAAAGCAATTACGTCAGGCTAGCCTACGTGAATGCATCGAGCCAGCCATTCCCTTCGTGAGGGTTAAAATTGCAGTGAATCAAGATCGCCTGGCAACACATCGGGAGGTACCACACCCTCAGAAATAAGCACGGCGAATCACAGTTACCCATGTAGACAATTGCATGGTCCCGCATGCATCTCACTGCATATCGAATGATGCAGGACTCCTAGACACAACCAGAATCGGAACTTTTAGAACGCTGGCCAGAGGCTTTGTCATAGTCAGGGAAACGGAAATATTGAACGCAAGGCGATCTCCGTTTGCATATTACCAAATTCTTTGCCATGAAAGCGTCGTCAAATAAAACACAGTACTATGAAATACGCACGGACGAAGTCATAACAAGTGTATATTAACACAGGATCCTACAAGAGTCCTACAGAATCTCTCCGTCACTATCCGCAAGATTGAGTTCTCGAGTACTCCCCCAATCAGACTTGCCCCGAAGAGAATCCTTGCCGCCGTGGACACTCTCGTCCGGCACCGAAGACAACCGCCTCTCGTTTTGTGACTGGGTATGCGACTGCAGCGCCTGGCTGCGGTGCCGTGACTGCTTGGACTGCGTCTGGTGGCTCCCGAGGTCGACGCTGTTGGTTGAGTGCAGCTGGGTCGACGAGGTGAAGAGGCGCGGCATGAGCTTGGCGAGCACGGGGCGGCAGGCGGGCAGGCAGGCGGCGACGGAGCCGGTGCACAGCTCGAGAAAGGTGAAGAGGGCCGTGTTGTTGTTCTCCCAGCTCAGATCGCTAGAGCCCGCCACGGCGATCAGCGTCTTGACGCGGTAGGCGGATATGGCGCAGGGACTGGGGAAAAAAAAGAAGATTAAAGTTAGCGAGGTTGTAAAAACTCGGTTATCAGGAAGTGTGTAGTATGGATAGTAAAAAACTTACCAAAGAGCCAGCGCAAAGATTCCCGCGAGGAGAATCTTGTGGTTCCTGGACATTTGCAGCTGGAGCAGCGGCGGTATGGGTATAAGGAAGCAGGTGAGGTCGGTGACCATGTTGATGACGGCCACGGACAGCCAGAGGGCCAGGACGTTCATGCAGTGCCCCGGCGCGTTCTCGTCCCAGAAGCGCTGGACGGGGACGCAGATGAAGATTAGGAGAAACGACATGAGGATCGTCCAGACCGAGAGGACCACCATGACGCCAAAGTAAAAGCGGTAAAAGCGAGTGTCCTTGAATATCCGACAGTACTGCAAGATGATGGAGATCTTGACGAGATATATCGAAACGCTGTAGACGACCGTCGAGGTCAGAAAGGCCTAAGGAAGCCAGATTAGTCGTCATGCAGCCATTGACGATTTCAGTAGTTTTTTTTACCTTCATGTATGAGACGTAGTCATCGTGTCCAATATCCCATCGATGTTTTCCCATGCCAAAGTGGTACTCTGTGTAAAATGGTTAGAATGAAATTTGGTCAAATAAAGACGGTACTAGGAGTTCTCATACCAAGGCCTACAGCGACTGCCGTACCTATCAAGAACACCTGGGTTGCAGTGTAATATTAGCATCACTTTCCTCGACATATTCTACTCGGGAGGCTTTGGACTTACCCAGCCAGCAAGCATGAGAACATCATCCTTTCCAAAGGAGTGCAATAGAATGTGACGTGAATATATCCGAGCCGCTAATGTCGCCGAGGCAATGATGCTGCCGAGAATAACAATAATTAGGACAGCATTTGACCTAGTATCCGTGACGTCGGCCATGACAAGAAGGTCACGGCGCCGTGTAGTTGGAAATATAGAATGTTGTATGTAATGAAAATGTTGTTGTCGATGTGTTGTTGTTATTGTTCATCCGCAAGTGGACCAAGGTCGGAAGAGAAGCCGACCCGCAATCATTGGGCTGGGCTGGGCTGGGCTGAGGCTTGGCTTGTATTTGTATATGTTGTTTAGTCGCAAGGAGAGACGTTTGAAGAATTATAAGCAGAAGAATACTCGAAACTAGAACGACATTGTACAAAGTAAGAACCCCAGATTTTACACTGCAGCTCAGTGTCTCTGGATCGGAGACATCTCCGCAGGGGTATATGGTAAGGCGTAAGGCATGAAATTGATGTGATGGGAAAGCAGAGCGAGGCACAGGGGAGGGTTGCTTTTCTCTTAAGAGCCCAGACATATGACTGACCAGTCACCACTCAAAAAAGACGCTAGGAAACTCCTCCAAAAACTACTGTGTAGAATGTCTCTCAAAGGCTAGCCAAGCTTGGTTCTATAGTATCCATAGTAGTCAGGCACGTCGTGGGGTATGTCGTAGGCGATGCATCTGGAAAGCTTGTTGGACGCTAGATCCGCAAGCCATCGGAACGCTTTTCCCGCCTCCAAATCTCTTTTTCTCTCTTGAGTCTCGTCTGCTGTCTGTTGACTTGTGAACGCCCAGCCCCAGCCCAGGCGCTGGTTCCAATGTTGCTTTGGCCGTTTGCTTCTTCTCTTGGACTTCTTGGATCATCTCCGCACATGTGTTGCCATGGCTTGTGTCATGATCTGACGAGTGTGGCATTCAGTTCCGCTAAGCTTAGTATTAGGAGGGTATTGAATCTAAAATCGATTCTAGTGTCCAACTTGCCATAGCTTGCCAAACTTGTCTTTCGGACGACACTTCTATGCGAGGCATCGTTTCAATCAGCCTTCGGAAAGCCTCGTCAGAGACTCAGAGTCCGGCAAATTCTAATATGGCAAATGCCGTTCATTACTTTCATATGCCACAAAGGACCCAGCTACTGTTGTACTGCTTGTGCTTGCGTGTATGCATCCTACTGTGACTTGATCACGAACGCCCTCTCTCGCTCTCGTTCATCAGGGCTCGATCCCTCCCTCTCTCTCCACATCATACGATGGCTAACCCCCCAGGCTGTAACTCGCAGTCGCATATATAAGTAGCACCATATAGCCTCTGGTCAAGGTCGATAGCTGCGCGAGTCACGAACCTGGGGGGTTGAATCCATATGCCAAGGATATAACCTGGCAAGCTGAGGTGACGTTTCCGGGAATAAGCGGGCAACCTGGTTATATATATCAAAAGGAGATAAGGAGAGTGGAAAGGGCTGGCTCTTGGCGTTCAAAGCGTTCAATGATTGTCTTTGTCGCCGGCAGGCAGAAGAAATTCATCTGAAGAAAAGAGGACATTGGGCTCATCATACGTGTTCTCACCATCGTGTACACTCACCAAACCCTACAAAGTTTTACACTTGCAAGAATGATGCAAAGAATATTCCAAATCAGACCCTTTTTTTCAAGATTCCCTAGATTCCCCTCGATTCCCTCCAGACCAGATTGAACTAACGTTAGGTCACTGTTAGGCCACCCTAAGTCACTGATCTCAAGGAAAGATGGAGGGTGGGAAGCTTCAACTACAAGTAAAATAACGGTCCATATCGAGGATAGACTTCCCTCGGCCCCGGAAAACATAGTCGTTCATAGACTAGATCAGATTTCCTAGTTCTCTTGTTCTCGAGCTAGTAGTTCAGCGCCCACCCCACTTTCCGTTGCCGCGAACTGCCCAGTGAACGCCAGACGCCCAGTGGCTTCGGGGCAAACGAGTACGAGCCTACCGAAGCCTACAGAGGGCTTGAGGGCTTGAGGGCTCCCGGGCTACTGTAGTAGTCCGCGGGTCAGTCTACCACCACCATTACCACCAGCAAACTTGACTAAGGTTACTCCGTACGGGTGGGCTAATAACTTGATTTCATTCCCACCACAAAGCGAGTGACTGACTAACTGCTTCATCTCCAACCTGCAGTAGCTCCAAGTTGATTGGGCTGGAATTTGATGATCATACTGCAGTAGAATGTTGCCTCGCTGCGCCCAGACAATTGACGCCGGTACTTGGACGTGATTTTGCTCTTTAGCTTTTTGCTTTTTCTGCCAAGCTGAGAAGTTGAACCCCATTCCTAGGGAAGGACGCTATTGTCACCGGAAAACTTGTGCGTAGATCTGCCCTGTCTGGTTGCTTTCCGACTCGCTGGGCCTACTTGGCACAGGAGATAGCGCCCCGCGCGACACGAATGCTATTTTCAATTTTCCTTTACACAGCCATCAACGATCAAACACTCTTTTCTTTCCCTTTCCCATCCTTTGCTATTGCCTTTGCTGTTCTGTGCGCTCGGGGTAGATTTTCCCCCTGTATGATCTGCGGCAGCGATGTAGGAAATTATCCTGCTGCCATTACCACCCACCAGGTAGGTGCTGGGCCGCAATGACCCAGCCCAGCAACCCAGTCAGAGTTAGCGAGGAGAGATAGAGAGAGAGAGAAAGAGAGCAATGGGAAAGTGAATGGCGCAATCCATGCTTCCAGAGTCCAGACTCCAAATCTCTCTCCATCAGAGTCTCATCCTAGATGGTCCCCGATGACTGATGTTTGGAGCACAGACATTAGAGTACGTACTCCAATCAATACTTACCCATATTAGATCTGTTATATAGATCTGGTTTTTTTAATATACCCAATCAGAACGTAAAGGGCAACTTTTGGGCGACGGAACCGTTTCACGTACTATGTAGTTGCTAAGAGTTGCATACTCCTTTATTTCATCATCGTCACCACCAGGAAATTCCGAAAGGAAACCAAATAAAGGGACCTGAAGCTAATGCAGCCTTTCGGGTGGGCGTCGTTCCTGTCTGGTTCCTGCTTCGTGCAAGTCAAGTCCCTGCTTTTGTGGCTATTGAATTCTTAGCTCCAACGAACGAGCTCCGGAAACTCCATCGAGACCTTTCACCATGGTTGCAGCCGCAAAAGTATAGGCTGTGTGGCGGTCGTCTACCATAAAAATAATTCATCCATGGAAGCCCAGAATCCGGTTTGATGAGTGACCCCAAGAGCCAGCCGCGATTCTCGATTCTCGCCATGAAACGCGCCGCCTCGAGATGGGTGCGAGTTTGTTTGAAAGGCGTCGGATGAGTAAGCTGAGGATGTCAGTAGCCGACGAGTTATAGACCAGCCCAGACGTTCTTTCTACTCTGCACATAATGCAGCCCTTCGGCAACTTCAATACTGGCATTTGCCGTAGAACCATGTGCAGCTTTACCCCAACTTCGAACGACATATCCGTGGGTTAATCGGCTCCACAAAATCTGGATGGAGGCTGTAGTTTAGACATGCAGGCATCGTGGGAAAGACCTGCATTGACCCATGTGTGCTTCTTGTTGTCCTCGCCCGAGTTTATCGTACGTTCAATGTAGTATCGCGATATACTTTCTGAGCGGTCCGGACCGCGAAAATTTCCTAATCTGCACTCGCATGATGTGAGCGCTTCAGATGCGACCTGATCATCAAAGAGTATATACGTGCAAAGCTGCCGGCATATCGATCTTCAGTGTGATTATGATCTTTGCCCATCAGACGGTCGATGGGCTGAGTGGAAAAAGCGCAGCTACAACCGGGTGAACCCATCATTGCCACAAGGCTGTTCATGTGCTGAGGTGCTGAGGTGCTGGTTCACGACCCTGCATATCCTATTTTGCAAATGCCGTCCTAAATGCCGATTGCCAGTGCCCTACACCGGATCAGCCATGGCCTGGAATTCTTTCCTATACAGGCCATTGAGTCAGCGCCCAATTCAGATGACCGGTCCATGAATTTATCTGTAGAGACGAAAACGAAACCGACCAGATGCCAGAGCCTGACGGCCAAGAAGAAAATTTAAGTCTCGCCAAGACTATGAGAATGAAAGATTTCCGGATCTCCATATCGTACGTGTCGGGAAACTTGAGCGGTAATACATGTGTGATGCTGGAGTCTACCCCGGGATTCATCTGCTTCTCTCTCATTACAGGATTATTTTGCGGCATATGATGATCACGTTCCAGGTCACCGATGGGCACTCTCCTAAAAGGGAATTTCTCGTGTGGTTCACCATCAGTGGCGCCTTCGACTTGTGTTTAATCATCATTGCAGACGGAGCACGATCCGTTGCGCATACGACGATTCCCGGTTTCGACTTCGAAGACCAACTTCAGGCTGATCCAGATATTCCTTCATCAACTTCATAATCTCTAGATCAGGGGCTCAGGGCACGGCAATTGTGATCAAAAATTTTGGAATGGTGTGATGTGGCGGCTGCAATTTTCGAGAGGGAGCGTCTTGATGCGACGTGGCAATCGTGCCATCCAGCTCATTCGAGATGGCCCTCGTATATCCGAGAGCAAGGCATCGAATCCCGAGATGGGCTCCTTGATGTAGAGTGCTCAAGTTTGCTGTAGCGGACGATTTACTTCAGCGAATAAACAAAACAGTAGATACATGTCTGTTCTTCGCCCGCCCGAACCCAACTATATTCAAAAAACTCACAGTAAATAATATATGGAAAGCTTCATGTTCTCGAACATCATTCTTTGCTACCTAACTGGGGCAAAAACAGGTAAATGGTCTTTATATCAGTGCAGAAATCAAGGCAACACCATCGCGAGAAACTACTGAAGCGATGTTTCAGTGGTGGTGTAGCATGAATAAGCCCATAGTAGCAAATGTATCTCGACAAGAGTGCTCCTGCAGTGTCATATGTCTCATCCACTGGGCACTGTGTCAAATGCTCTCGATTGTTGCAGAGAGATATGGCCTAGCGTTCAGTGCCACACACAAGACACCTGACCATCGACTATTTCTCATTGGAAATGGAACGCGTCATCTTAGGAACGACTTTATCAGTTCCAATCCTGAGAACAATTGCTATTGATTAAAAATTCTCTAGGGGACTAATCTAAAAGCGGAATTGAACACTGCTTTCACTTTACGTGCATATTGCACTGCAATGTTAGTCCTCACGAAGGGAATGGTTGACCCGATGCATCCCCCAGGGTAGGTCTGGTTTGCTGCAATCCGTATTGTGCACGAGCTTGGAATGGCACCTAGAAGCCGTGTTATGATTCTTTCTGAAGAAGGACCTCTGATTCATATTACAGGAAGGATTGCCTGCATGCTTTCTGAATCAGCTACGCGAAACGTCATCAGTGGGGAATCGGTGCCGTCGCCGGTCTCCCCAATCCACGTATAAACGACCTCTTTTGTAGTAGAGTATCATGATTGCCACCGCCGCCTTCCCTCTTATGTCGTGGCCTGCCATCTGACAACTGAAGGACCGGTCTAAAAGGAGTCAGCTCATTGTTGGCTGCTTCGAAACGAACTATGACGGCGAGGCCTCCGGGCCTATCGACTTGAAAGTCATGCGTAGTCAAGACATGCCAAAAAATATCACTTGTACCGTGGTATCGTCTCTGATCCATCTCGACAGTGGGGGCTCAAAACTCAATGCCGAGCAAACCATTTCCTCATGAGCTCCACCAAGACCGTTGCGTATGAGGTGGACTGCTACATTCGAGTCTTGGTAGGTTGCCCTTGCTTCCGAATACCAACAACGAGACCTACCAAATCTGACTGGGCCGGCATCGGTAAGGGGTAAGGGACTTTCCGGGTTCGCTCCCTTTGTCGTTACTTCAGACCATCGGCTGACGAGATCAACGGCGTTCTGATTGCCCATCGTATCCCACAGACCGTCTGTTGCCTGGATGAGGAATAATGGGGATTCGTCCAAAGGAAGCTCTATTGTGCTCACAACGGGCACCGCAGTAAGGTACGGACCGTCACTGAAGCCTGGATACATCGTACCTCCAGGTTCCTTCCAGGCATTGTACTCTGCGCGCAGTCTCTCTCGAAGCTCCGAGTTCCATTTGTAGACACCATCGCCAAATGAACGCGACGGCTGCATACCATATATCCGCCCTCTGCTCCGGAACATGTTGGGCTCGTCCGGGAACTGTGCTTTGAGCCTGGCCACCTCGTCCGGATTGGAGCCAGTCTGATCCTTGGTGAGAGGTCGGGCAACCCAGCTGCCATCTGCCGCCTGGCAACCCAAAACGGCGCGGCAGTCACCCGTGGAAGCCACGTGAAGCTTGCGGGACGAGGGATCGTACAAGGTGAGCAGAGCGCATGCCCCGGAATATGCTGGCTCGAGCCGCTTGATTTTTTCCGGATAGGACAAGTCGCTCTCAATGATATCCAGGGCATTTTTCACCAAACAATCGTCCAAATTCGCAAAAGCAGATTCAATGGCCTTATGAATCGCTTCGTCGTTGATGACGCCATTGTCACCGGGCTCAAGCTGGCTCAGGGCTTGCTGTACGCATGGCAGCAATTCTCGGGAGAGAACATGCGCAGTCTGCCAGCCATTGTGCCCATCGAACACGCCCCACGCCATCCAGTAGTCGGTTTTCTCTGTCGAATCCGTTTTGTTTTGGAATGGACTCGGAAACTTTCCATGAATATAGGCGTCCTCGCAGACCTGATTGGAACCGAGCTGGGCGCCGTCGTACCTAACCACACCAGGGGCAACGCCATCAAGGCAGGAATATGCGAATTCATTCAATTTGGCATTGGCGCTTCCAGATATCATGACAGGTGGAAGAGGCTCGACTGAAGAGCCAGAATGTCCGACATAGGGAACCTTGGCGCGTTGTAATTCGGGTGCAGGCAGGGCCGCCTCTCGGAATTTGTCGTCATTGGTGGCCGTGAAATTCTGCCAGACTATCGTGAGCCCCGACCCGGTTGCCAGCGCAGCACCCAAGAATACCAGAGCAGGCAAGGCAGTGCCTCCTACTTCCCTCGCGGGCTTCGTCGAGAGTCGTCGCGCTGGTCTCGCGAAGGAGGGACTCCACAACGAAGCCGCTCCAGGACGCCGATAGCATAAGGGAACGCGCCGCGCCCACATGGTGTGGAAGTGGTGTTAAGCAGCTGTCAGCGTGCCATGTAATTCTTTTGTCATGATATGATTGTAGATGATATACTTTCTTTGGACGTAGTATTGGTGAGGGTTTTCAAAAGAGATAAATTTAGCTCTGGCAATAGCCTATGGGGAAATTGAGATGATCTCTGATTACCTTGCCTGTTGCAACATGTAAACACAAGCATTTCGACGCCAAGCCAGACGATCATGACATGCTTCTTGATGAAGTCTACTTCCATGTGCTTGGTGATGTCTCATTGACAAAAACTACCGTCCTCTGCATAACCCGGGCATTTGCTTTGAGATATGCGGTTTATGCAATTTGTGCAACAATGCGGCTTGAAACCTAGCTACTCACCTGCGTCGTCGGTGTCCTCCGTTTGCGGGACTACCGTGATTATACAGTCATCCAGCCATTTGATCCATATACGTATCCGTAGAAGAGCAAAAGTAATCTAGCAATCGAGATGAATACATCCCATATTATATCAAGTCCGTCAGCTTTCTTTTTAGCCATTTATTCACACATCTAAGTGATGCCCGTGGTGTTTCTACGGATGCCGACCGGAGCAGACGAGGATAAGATAAGCTTATCGTCTATCTCTTATCGATGTGACGTAACCGGTCAACCATGACGAGTTTCGAGACAGTTGGGATTCAATGATTCCTGTCGGATGCCTTTTTGAAAACAATGACACCCGATCGCCGTCTTGTAGAAGTGGAATTCGTGAGATATGGACAAATGGCGATAATGGCGCCTGCCACGGACGCTTATTTACGGTAAGATGGCCCAGTCCTCGTGGTCTATCTTCCCGTTAATGACCGGCATCAGCTGACCATGAAGCTTGCCGCGCCATGCTCGTTAGTCGGGGTACTTGTTAGGCTGTGTTGGGCAGGCAAAGCAGGTAGCTGGCTAGGTGGCTGCTGGTAGTAGGTAGGCTTGATAGGGTCCCATAATAGGGTCCTTGGCTACCTCTTAGACGCGCGCCCGTAAAAACAATGAAAGACGCAACAATAGAGTTTGGTCCATCCTCGAGAGCGGGTTACTAAAACTGGATGCTGCTGATCGATCTTACAAATGCTTGAATCGCCTACGATAGGACCCCTTCCCGCCTCGTTGGATCGATCTTGGTGAGGGTTTACCGTGTGACTAAAAGGTGACGCGACCACCAAGTGAGTATTGTGCCTGCGTCAGTCTGTATAAGCCATGCAATGGTTTATCCAGGGGAGTTCCTAGAAAAGAGAAGTAACGACAAGGTAAGTACACGAGTGTAGTAGATACCAGTATTGGTCAGAGGACAAAAACAGATGACGCAGTTGGGTGCCTTGTCCATTGGGAACGTGAGGTTCCTGCGTGGTCTCACCTGAATTCGGTAGTGTCGGGACACTGTCATTGTTACCTCCCAATCGAAACCACCCTCTCAAAGGACGCTCATGCGTGCCATGACATCCCGCTGCGAGGTTCTGGACGCCGAAGTCAGCAAAGCCAGCAAAGACAGAACGTGGGCTGCCGCATCCCGCTGTTGTGGACTCGGATCTGCGTCATGGACATTCAGCACACATGCAGCAGGCAGTTGATTGGGAGGCTTTGGCTAGGCACAGAGTATACTGGCTGGCTTCCATCCGTACTCGGGGCACTGAAAAGCGGCACTCTGGTTTGTCTGGGAAGGGTTGGAACTGGAGCTGCGGGGAGTTTCCCCTCCTCCATTATCGCTGCATAATCCCCCGCTATGATTGCGGTGAATACAAGTTACCCGTGGCACCAACTAGCAGCTTTGAGATCGCCCCCAATCTACCAATGGTTCAGCGATTAGAAGCTTCCATCTCCACCAGACCACCCCAAGCACCCCTATACCAGCGCCTCCCTCTTTGTTCTTTTATGCAGGGCACAAGGAACCAGAAAGTATGCCCAGGTGCCGGTTGATCTTAAAGTTACCGGCAACACCAACAGATGTGCCGGCTTGAAACGGTATATCTATTCCTGGTTGCAAGCAACTACTTCGACTACTCAGCTGCTGTAGCTCCTGTTGAGGAGGAGATGGGAAAGAGGGTGGGATGTCATGCAATCTTGGATTATCCAGAGCAGATTACATATACATGGCATCATGTACCATTTGTCTGTGAATCTAGTTGGGTAATATACCTAAATATACTACTGCTGTACTATGTAAGTGTATTCATTTGTACATTGGCAGCGGCACCCCGACTGACTGCGACCTTCTAACCTCCATTCCAATCTTGGCCCCATGCCATGCTTGCCTTGGCCCAGCTGCTGACCTGCCTGACCCTGGTTTCGGCATGACCCATAGTTGTGCCATAGGCCATCTGCCCCGCGCTTGTCCATGTTCCGCCCAGCCAGGTTGGTAGTGGGTAGGTATCATTGTACCTATCTCTCGCCCTGCCTAGGTATCCGACTAGTGTAGAGTCGCCGATCCTGGGTCCTCACCTCCGGTTCTGTCTCGTCTCGTCGTCTCGTTGCAACTGCTTGCCGTGTTGTTGCGATCCTTTCTTGCTCTGTTTGTCATATTATTGAAAACAACACTATCAACAATACTCGTGCGCTTCTTGACTGCGAATCGTCTTATTTCTTTCCGTAGTCGAAAGACAACCAACTCCCGTGAGGTGCCAACAACCTCCTTGTGCATAACCATCGTGCTCGCCTCGGCTGGCGATCATCCACTCCTTTATCTCTTCAGCTTCCCCTCCCCCGCTGCTCTCGAACGACAGGCGCGTAAACCCGCGCTCGTTGTTGCTCCTTTGTTCTCGCCGAAGCCTTCGACTCGTCTCCCCAGACGTGTT
The DNA here is from genome assembly GCA_023628315.1 of Neopestalotiopsis sp. M2102B. Classification (NCBI taxonomy): domain Eukaryota; kingdom Fungi; phylum Ascomycota; class Sordariomycetes; order Amphisphaeriales; family Sporocadaceae; genus Neopestalotiopsis; species Neopestalotiopsis sp. M2102B. Next base: position 135,482 of record JAMAKW010000078.1, read on the forward strand.
CATACTATATCGAATACCACAACATAGAGATATCGACGCGATCATCGGTACTACCCCCGCCGTGTCGACGTGCAACCGCTTTGCGACACCTCTCTCGAGCCAGGCTCCTACCAGAGCCGCTCAGCTGGTGGGCAGGCAACTGTCTTCCAGCAGTCTGGTAACGCTTCTTGAATGCCTGGTGCGTCAACTCCCAATACACTGCCCTCTTTGTCCTTCTCTCGTAGAAAGGGGCCTGTAAGTATGGAGAACCTTAGCTAACCATGGGATTCTGGTGATTCAGGTTCCAAGAAAAAGGACAAGAATGCGAAAGGGAACGGAGGAGTCTTATCAGCGGTGACAAAACATGGGGCCGCGTTTCCGTACGTATCCATGAAGTTCTCGGAATGAATCAAAGATCTTGTCGTATGTCATGGCGCTGACTCTTGCTCGTCTTACAGAAACGGTGCCCCTGTCAACGAGGTGGTTTCGCCAATGCCGGAATCTCCTCCCAGCCCAGAACAGACGCCCGAGATGAAACCGACTGCGCCAGCTGCGATTCCCAACAGCGGAAACTCGACTGCGGCGTCTCCAAACTTGGACGGAGTGACTGGGACATCTGTTGCTACTAGCAATGCTCCCAGTATGAGTGAATGGACAAAGAATCACGGTGCGCTGGCTGGGTCACCCAACCTGATTAGTCTCATGGGCGAGTCACCACCCACGCAGCCGTCATCATATGAGGATCACAAACCTCACCCTGCTTGGATTCAGCAGAGAGCTGCTGCTAATAACTATGCCGTCTCTGCGTCGCCTCCAACAGTGGGTCGTCGGCCTTTGAGCTTTCAAATGGACAACCACTTCCCAGGCCACGATATCCGTTCCCAAGCTTCTTCGCCTCCTGGTGTCAGACGGGGCTCGATGCACTCGCCTTTTTCAAAGCCTCGCATGGGAGCTAATCCACCTCTGCCGCACCAAGCACAGGCTCATTTCTACGCGGCTCCAGATCTAGACCTGGATATGGGCCCCAAAGACGGGCTCAAGGCCGGCGAGCGCGGGTATTATTTCGGGTTTGATACCTGTCCTAGCTCCACCCTTGTCCACGGTATTACAAGTAACAATGTCGTCTTGGCTGGGTACGAAGGTGGCTTAGATGTGTATTCCGTGTCAAAACGAGGTGTAGAACCCCTTGCGAGCCTAAAAGGACTTCGAGGAGGTGTCTATAATGCCAAGATCCTTCCCTGGACGAGTAGTGGAGAGGACAATGAAGTATATCCCCTGGTTGCTGTCGTTGTTCACGGGCCGCTTTTGGCTCCACAAGTCCCGGATATAGTCGAGACACGATACGATGCCATGGGTAGCCCTAAAATGGAGGGCATCAACACGCCTGAATCAGAGTCGAATCAGAGACCTATCAGCATGGGTAAAGCATTACCGACAATTGAGGCTTATCAAACCACAGTTGAGATCTATTCTCTTAGAACGAACGCCCTGGTTGGTACGCTGTTGCAAGCCCCTCGGATACCAATCAAGTCTTCAGTCCAAAATCCAATGTTTCGCAGCCCGCCACCCACCGGGGCCCTTCAAATCAGGGCTGATAGCGGCAGCATCATTGTCTCCTCGGGTACTTCTGGCGAGTGCTGGGTCTTCCGGGACTGCAAGACGAGCGAGAAACCCCAAGTTGAATTCAGATGTGTGGGCAAGTTATGGACAAGCTTGCAGCAAGCTTTGAAGAGCGATGCACCTACAGAAGAAAACAGAGGCCACAACTCGATCCCGCCTAGGCAAAGTCCTCAGATGCCTATCGTCACTATCTCCGGCAGATGGATTGCATACTGTCCTCCAGCTCCCTCTTCGCAGATAGCGCTCAATGCTACCATTGGTGTTCCCATTGACGGCAGAGCGCCTGGACTCAACACTTTGACCTCACCCGTTCTGCCTAGCGAAAGTGCTGATTTGGACCAGCCAACGTCAAATGGTGTCATGAACAAGATCATGAGAGAAACCACTCAGGAAGTAATTCAGGGTGCGCGTTGGGTAACAAAACAAGGGGTTCAGCTCTGGAACAATTACTGGAAGCAGCCAGGTCCGCAGTCCCAGAGCCGTTCTCCTACCGTAGGATCACCTCCATGGACTGGACAGTTTGCCAGCAGGGCGGAAGCGTCACAGTTTCCTCCGACGTATGGCGTCTCTGGTCAAGCGGTCACAAAGGAACCAGGCTTGGTATCGATTCTTGATCTTGAGAGTCTTGCCAACTCTACGTCGATTCACCACATCACTACATTCAAAGTCCCGCTTGGATGCAGCTTCCTGTCCTTTTCCCCAGCTGGTTTGTCCCTTTTCACGGCTAGCACCAAAGGAGACGTACAGACGGTATGGGACCTGATGAGGATACAACACAGCAAGTCATCGGCCCTCCAAAACACTGCGACACCATCAGGAGGACATGCGACTCGAGTCAGACAGATTGCCCAATTTTCACGAATGACTGTGGCTCGGATCGTTGACGTGGCATGGACCAAGCCGAATGGCGAGCGTGCTGCCATGGTCACTGAGAGAGGCACTGTTCATTTGCTTGACATGCCATCCAGTGCTTACGTTTGGCCACCACCTCGACGCAGGACAAAACCCGAGGAGCCCACTTCAGCAGCACCAGAGAGCACCTCGGCTGTGAGCATGGCTTCGAATGTGCTCTCTTCTGCATATGGTGCTGCCAAGCCATTGATCGATCATCGTCGCCGTAGCAGCTCCAACGCGCACACTGCATCTAGCCTCATGGGCCAGGCCGGATATGGAGGCAAAGTCCTGGCCGCTGGAATAAGTCACTCTCTCGGCAACACTGCGACAGCAATCAATCAGATGCGCCAGAATGCCGAGAATCGTGTCAGTCTACCCATGAGCAACCAAGCCCCGAGTATCTCGTGTGTTTGCTGGATTACGGGCCGAAGATACCCCACGCTGTTCGTTGCCGGCGATGGCCTAGTCAGAATGTTTCCTAGCAAGACTCGCGAAACCAAAAGCAGAAGCTCGCGCGGCAGCCGTTACAAGGACTTCAAGCTCAAGACTTTGCCCAACGATGTGCTTGCGCCCATTGTGAAGCGCTCCATAGAGCCGGATGAAGACTTGGACTTCAACAATCCAGACTATGATGGGGGAAACACTCTTGTGCTGAACCCCCGTCCTCGTCCTAGCAACTCTGACCTCAACCCAGAGTCGTCAATCCCCCAGGCAGAGATCGAGACGAGCGCGCCATACCAGCCTTTCCACACGGATCGTCGGGTTGGTCTCTTTGAGACGAACCAAGAAGGCGGACAATCCCCGCTCGCCGCTGTAACACAATTATTGGATGCCACAACGTTGGACGACGCTCCAGCACCATCACGAAAGTCCAAGAAAAAGCAGCAGCAGCAAGGAGAGAAGACCGAGACAAGATCGACGGCATGGGCCTTTGGTCAGAATATCTCCGCTATTCAGGTTGATCTCGGCATGGTGATGGAGGAGGATCTCACCAACAGCAGCATTGACGAACACCGTGCCTTGCCAGCCTCGGCTATGGAACGAGTCATGCAAATTGGCGACAATGACGAGCAGATTGTCATTACCACTCGACGACGTCGGGGCGGCAACCGAATGTCCGACCTCGACGAAGACGGCTTCTTCGAGGATGACTGCGAGGTTCTCGATTTTGCCGACCAGAGAGTGTGAGACGGGACGCTTTCTTGTATTGAAGTATTCAGAAACATTGCATACATAGACGCATCGAGAGTTCATTCAGGACATTGCATCACATTTGTTTTTCAGGGGTTCTGATCAGAGCAGTCTGTTTTCATGTTTTGGCCCCATTTATCATAAAAACTTATCGAATGGCTGGTTGGCCATTGACCTTCACTTGGTGTAGAAGACGTGGCATATGGTATATCCCTGTTGGAGTATAGGAGTTCATTGTGTGTCCATACGGTACTCATCGGAATAGTAGACTATAACCAAGGCAGTTTACGAACTGTAACAAAGCGACATTTGCAGATAGATTATTATTTTATTTGTTTTTCGACATTTGTGAAATCGTTTCTGAATCCACAGATGTCCACTTAAGCACCTCCACGGATTTGACAAGGTGTTGCGTGTAGGTTGTGACCCAGATTGTATCATGTCCAGGTGATTTGGCATCTTGTTTGGCGTATTTGCGCGTATCATGACGGCTGATTCGAGTAATCCAGATTGACTGTTCTCGTTCCTCCAGATTAGACATTGGGTCCCCTTTTCTTTCTTTCAAGAAAACGTATGCGGCAGAGCTTCCTTTAAGCCTTCTTCTTGGCAGCAGCTGCCTTGGCCTTTGCAGCCTTCTTGCGGTTGCTGCGGATCATGACGACACTGAGGAACGAGCCCACGACGGCGGAACCGAGGAGGACCAGGATTACGGGGATGCGAATGGCCCAGACGCGCGGAGGGAAGATGCTGTGAAGAGGGTGGTCGGCGTCGACAAAGGGCTACATCAAGGGACTATTAGCTGGGGTGTAATCAAATGCATTGGGCGACCAAAGGGGGGAACATACCATAGCCAGCGTCCAGATGGTGTAGTAGAGGAAGACGACAGAGGCGGCCACCAGCATGGTGAGACCAACGAGTTTGTCAAGCTGTAGGTTGGACAGACGAGGGCGAATTAGTTATTCAAAGTTCCCATGGATTTGCGCATTTGGGGTGTGCTCTGGAAGCAAATGGGGAGGGGGAGAGAGAGGGCGCGCGCAAGCATACCATTGTTAATTACAAAAGAATGAAGGACTTTCGGCCTTCACAAATGAGTGTATCGAAGTGAAGAGATGGGAGTCGTAAGACAAGAAGAAGAAGAAGACGAGTTGTTTTGCACAAGAGTTAAAGTAGTTTGTGGTTGTGAAGCTTTGTCTGGGGATACGGGATGAGCTGGCCAGAAATTGGTTCCCGTTTCCTCTGCCAAAACCCACCCCTAAATTGAGTGAGCACAAGGTCGAGCTACCCTTTGAATACGGGCGCGCGCGCCAGAGCCCAGACTACCTACAAATGCGCGACGTGGAGCAACTAAAAGGCAGCTGAAGCTACTACGCTAGGTATGTACCTGGCGCTGCTGGCTGCTGGCTGCTTTCCCTGAGCACACTCTCAAATTTGGGGGACAGAGGGGTCGCGTTGCACCAATTAGATCATGTTGTCTGTAGCTCTTCAGTCTCCACTCTTAGCCTCGCCCATTGATCCAATGTTACCGACGCCAAAAAGTTTAAGGTGACGATCCAGCGTCAGAAAGCTTTCATTCCACTCCATCTTCTCTCACACATCACCAGCAAGTTGCCTGTCGTTGTATCCGCGCTCAACCATCCGAAACCTTCGACTATCGAGGGAATTCGCGATCGAGTAGCACGACTGGGACCTGCATTTATTTTTCTTTGCTTCTTTCCGTTTCCTTCGTGGTGGTGTTGAAACCGTGGAAGCCTGCTCCCAGGTAAACAGCCATGTCTTCTCGGTCGCCCTCGCCACAGCGCGAGCCGGCTGATTCGCCGCCATCCCGACCTTCGAGATCTCCCTCGCCGCGTCGTGATCGCGGAGGAGATCGACCGCCACGCCGTGCCCGCAATGGCGGCGACAGCTATCGCCCGGGCGGCGCGCGAGACCGCGATGACGCAGGACCACCACCGCGGCGGCCGCGCTCGCCCGCGCCGCGCAAGCCATCGCCAGTGCCGCCGACCGAGGAGGAGAAGCAGGCGGCCGCCCGCGCCGAATACGAAAAGCTCCTGACGATGCGGTCCGGAGGCACGTACATACCGCCGGCCCGGCTCCGCGCCCTGCAGGCGCAGATTACGGACAAGACGACCAAGGAGTACCAGCGCATGGCCTGGGAGGCGCTCAAAAAGTCCATCAACGGTCTCATCAACAAGGTCAATGTGGCCAACATTAAGCACATTGTCCCCGAGCTCTTCAACGAGAATTTGATTCGTGGCCGTGGCCTCTTTTGCCGCAGCATCATGAAGGCCCAGGCCGCCTCCCTGCCCTTCACCCCCATCTACGCCGCGTTCGCCGCCATTGTCAATACCAAGCTGCCGCAGGTCGGCGAGCTACTCATCTCGAGGCTGGTCATGTCGTTCCGCAAGGGCTTCAAGAGAAATGACAAGGCTGTGTGCTTATCCTCGGTCATGTTCTTGGCGCATCTCGTCAACCAGCAGGTCGTCCACGAAATGCTCGTTGCTCAGATTCTGCTCCTCCTTCTACAAAAGCCAACAGATGACTCGGTCGAGATTGCCATTGCTCTGATCAAGGAGGTAGGAGCTCATCTCGAAGAGTTCTCGCCAGCCATTTCGAATGCAGTATGGGATCAGTTCAGAAATATTCTACACGAGGCAGACATCGACAAGAGGGTTCAGTACATGATTGAGGTGGCCTTTCAGATCCGAAAGGACAAGTTCAAGGACAACCCACCGATCAAGGAAGAGCTAGACCTGATTGAGGAGAGCGACCAAATCACTCACCGCGTCGAGTTGGACGCGAACCTCAATGTGCAAGATGGACTCAACATTTTCAAGTTTGACGAGAAATGGGAGGAGAATGAGGCAGCTTACAAACAGCTCAAAGCAGAAATCCTCGGAGAGGGCAGCGACTACGAGGACGACGACAGTGACGATGAGAGCTCGGATGACGAGGACCAAGAGGAGAAGGCCATGGAGATCAAAGACCAGTCAAATACTGACCTGGTCAACCTGAGGAAGACGATTTACCTGACGATCCAGTCGGCACTCGATCCCGAAGAAGCAGTGCACAAGCTGCTAAAAGTCCAGCTCCCAGCTGGCTACGAACACGAATTGATTTCCATGGTGGTTGAATGTTGTTCACAAGAAAAGACATACACCAAGTTCTTTGGTTTGATCGCGGAAAGACTTGCCAAGATCAACCGCGAAAAGATGATGATGTTTGAGGACTCTTTCAAGACATACTATGAAACGTGCCATCGATACGAAACCAACAGACTTCGCAACATTGCAAGGCTTTTCGGTCATCTTTTCGGCAGCGACGCCATTGGCTGGTACACGTTGGAAGCCATTCATCTGAACGAGGAGGAGACCACGAGTTCGTCTCGTATTTTCATCAAAATCATGTTCCAGGAGATTTCCGAAGAACTTGGCATGCCCAAGCTGCAGGCTAGAATGAAGGATGATATTCTGCAACCGAACCTGGAGGGCTTGTTTCCCCGCGACAATGCAAAGAACCTTCGTTTCTCCATCAACTACTTTACCAGTATCGGTATGGGTCCGCTGACAGAGGATATGCGAGAACGCCTTGCCGCTATGCCCAAGCCCACCCTGCCTGCTCCAGCTGCTAGAGACGACTCGGACTCGGAATCCGTCTCGAGTTATTCGTCATATACGGGATCGTCCTATTCATCTCGATCACGCTCGCGGACACCGCCACGACGAGCTATCGACAAGAGGGGCCGATCTCTATCACGATCACCCCGAGAACGTGGAAGATCGTATTCTGGAGATAGTCGAGGAAGCTTCTCCCCTTCGCCACGACGGTCGCGTTCACCATACTACAGTGATTCAAGAAGCCCGCCGCGCAAGGTTGCAAAGAGGGATGGCTCGTATTCGCGAAGCCCGCCTCCACGCAGAGGTGGCCGGGACGCGAGCTATTCTCGGTCGCGAAGCCCAGTACGCAACAACGGCAGAACGAGAGCGCGTTCGTACAGCAGTCGCAGTCGTAGTTTGACTCGCTCTCCACGCTCACGATCTCGATCATACACACCGTCGCGCTCGCGCACTCCGCCAAGGAGAGCACCTGCACAAGGCGCCAGGCGTGACTCGTACTCCCGTAGCCCTTCACCACCTCCTAGGCGAGCGGCACGTCGCGGAAGTAGCTATTCCCGGTCGCCATCGCCACCAGCGCGACGTGGTCGTCCAGCTTCGAGGTCGATATCCAGAAGCCCCCCGCCCAGAAGACGTAGAAATACGAGCAGTGTGAGCAGCGCGCCGCGGAAACGGACAATAAATAGTGTTAGCGGTTCTGACAGTGAAGGAGGCGGCGCACCTCTCAAGAAGAGGCGGTATAGCAGTGTAAGCCGTGGCAGCAGATAAGATTGAGACTACGGAGGGTGATTCAAGAAGGCATCGAGTACCGTAATCAATATTTTTTAGTATGCAGACAGAATGATACCATGTATTAGCCCTCTCGACAAGGAAGAGATAATAAAAGCATTCAAGTGCTCGGAAGTCAAAGTCACTGGTATTGAGCCTTCAAAGTCAAATCCTGCAGTATCACCCAACACGCCACATACTTGTGGATGAAGGTCGTTTCTTTCGAATCCAAAATCAAGTAAACTTATTAGAAATCCACGTTTGAGCTATATACGTGATTCCGGGCAAAACATCGGATACTGCAATCTGTGATTGAGATATAAATATTTCTACAACGAAATCATTAGCATAAAGAACACTATCAAGTGGTATCACTTTCTATTAATCATTTACTAGCACAGTCGTAGCATCGAGAGAATCGTTTACACATTGGAACAGAACTGCCAGAAGACTACCATGTTCTTTATTGTTATTCTCAGGCAAGTTCTTGGCTATCCAATGGTTGAATTCTGGTTACAGATAGGCCCATAAGAATACGGCGATTTTTTATAGGAGTTATTGGGTGAAGCAAAGAAGCCGCAATGCTCTCGTAGACCACATGGAGGAATTATCAATGAGTAGTTCGAGGGTAAACAATCACGCAGTCCTTCTCGACCGAATTTCTCACAGACGTTCCTCGAATTCCATTTTCTTGCGCCTTTCCCTTTCATTGTAACCTCCTACTCAATCCCCTTTAGATCGAAATACCATACACGAACCAACGTCGTCGAAATCCCCAAAACTTTACAGCTTCGACATGTCATGCTTCTCCTTGCCCTCTTCCTCCCCCTCCTCCTTCACTTCGTCGTCGTCCTCCCCGTCCGCAGTTCCCCCAGACCGGCCTACTCTCAATAACCCAGCTGCCAACACAGCGCCAGCACTTCCAATCGACGAGACGACTGCCCCGGCCGCTCCGCCCGCACCAATGCTCTGCAAGGTCGCAAAGAGGCTGCCGGCCGCCACGTTTCCAATGGCACTCTGAGCGCCTGCTGCAAGAGAGCCTGGAAAAAGGCGAATAAGGCTCGAGGTCAGTACTAATTCTCTCCCTGCTAGATTACGAGACGGACACCCTGGGTCCTACAGAAGAACAATAATCAAGAAGGGGGAAGAAGAACAAGACAAGCAAAGCAAAGCAGACATTACCGGCAACAACACCGCCTGCGCCAAACCCAACCACCCCGAGTACAGCAGGAAGGACCAAGGGGGCCGCAACAGCCCCCACGCCCGCCGCGATGAGAGATGCCGGGTCAATCTTCGGCATTCTGAGATTCGAACCGCTTCTCTCTTCTTCAGCACGGACAGCCGGACTCGAGAGCAATACAGAAAGTAAAAGTATACAGCAGCGTGGTAGTGACATCAATGCCGGGAATTAATATAACGAAATCTGTAATTGAACAGGGACCAAGTTGACATGGCATCAATATCGGATCCTCCGCTCGGCTATATACATAGTCGACAAGGGTGAAAGAAAAAGAACATATTCGACCAAGAAAGACTCTTCCACTTCCCGTCCTTCAGCCACACGGTCATAGAAGAACAGTATCACACGGCAAAGCTGTCGGAGGCCTACCACATATTCTCTACCGTGAGATGGCATTCTTCGAGGCATAGTTGCCTGCAGCTGCATGCATGCACAAGTCGCTTCCCGTTTGCCGGACTGATAGTGGTAGGGAAAGCAAATAATAGTTGTAATTCCTGGTGCAACCAGATACAGAAAGTGTCAAAAACCAATATTGGCCTCCGCTATTTCGCTACCAAAAAGTATTAAGGCTAAAATCGACCAAATCATTCAACTCCAATATCCCTCCCTGTCCTTCTTGCGCTGGTTGCAAGTGCCTTCCCGGCACGATAAATGAATGATTGATGAACCTGAAACGCTGTATCCTGCATCAACTCCAAATGTACGTCAAGTCTTGTACTCGTGTGGTGTCATGATCCCTGCCTGCCTACTGGACAAAAGTCGGTCGACAAACGCCTTCGCAAGCCTCGAATACCATGGACAAATTGTCCCCAATCCAAATAAGCGCAAAACATGTAATACAAAGGCTCCCTGTCGCTCTTGAAAATCAACCCGGAAAGAATGCCGGCGTGTGGCGCTTTACGCCAGGCATCGTGATTATGTACTCAGACACAGATCATTACGACCCCAAACAATAAACACCAAGGCCGTGGGGCGCAGTGTTGGGCGTTTCTCTATAATGGTTTCCCCCTCTGTCCGGTACTCCAATCGCTGATGACTTTTTCCATGGTATAGTCAACGCCAAGAACCAGGAGAAGATAATGCAATAATCGTCTCAGTCGTAACTCGTCAAATGGGCAAAATGTGCACGTTGCACATGTACTCTAGCCGAGCCAAAGCATTAGAAAGTGGTGGTGAAGCTGCGACCCAGCGGCGGCTTTGAATTTCCGGCCGCACCGCCCATTGGCTTGATGCTGCCAATCTTTGTGAACTTTCCGCTGAGAAGATCCAAACCCGGGTTCTCATCATTCTCAAAATCGAATCGTGTAAAGTAATCATTGAAGTCAGTGAAGCCACCATCCTTGGACGGCGAAGCAAGCGGCAGGTTTGCAAAAGCAGCCGTCTGCTCCAAGCTGGGAGACTGGAGGTATTTGCTTGGAGAGAACATACCCTCCAAGACCTTGCTCGGCGTCTCGTAAGGAATGGCAAATGTCTCCGGAACCTTGAGGTGCGCTGCCGACGTGATAGAGCGATTGGCTGCCGAGCTAGTGACATCGCCAAGAGCGTTGGCTGAGTGAGTTCTGTCTGGGCGCAGTCTCTTGATTGAGCGCTTGATGGGCGAACCATTGTTGGCCGCATCGAAAAATGTGTCTCCAGTCTTGTCTTGCCAAATGTCAAAGTCATTGCTGGCGCCAATGAGATCATTAGTGAACATGGTGTGATCCAGGCTGAAGTGTGGACTGTATGGCATGGTCATCTCCTCGCTGAAGTTGCTAGCAGCGCGGCGGAGGGGCGATTCCAGCATGCCCTTGACACGGTCGCGATGTAGTCGCAAGTTCGTGTTGGGGGAAACTGATGGGGGTGGTCTCATGAGCGGTGCGCGCTTCTTCAATGCAGGTGTCAATGGCGGTGGCATCTGGTGCGCATCACTCGTGTGGCGGAACGGAGAAGAGGAAGGCTGCATGATTCCGTAAGAGCGGACCTTAGTAGGGCTCTCATACGAAGATGCCCGGAGTCGGGCAATCTCTTCTTCTGCACGGCCAAGCTTCCTACGGGGTCGATCTGCTTCTGAGCTGAGACGCTGGTTGGGCCGCATTGCCGAAGACTCCAGAGATGAAATATAGCCGCTGTCATCCATTGAAGCAAATTTGCGTTTGTGAGTTCGAGCGCTGGAAGATGCCGGAGCCCGAGATACCGGCGGGGGCGTGTTGCTGCGGTCCACATGGCGCGGAATAGGAGGAGACGAATGCATTTCTGCTGGGAAGGGGGAATACGCGTTCTCCGCTGACCCATCTGCGTCTGTCTTGACCACTTGCTCATCCGGTGTAAGATTATCAGACAGAGGAATAGTGGCATCGGACGAAAGTTCCGGAGCAGATGTCACAGGTAGAGTAGGAGCAGGGAATGATGGCTGAGGGTATAACATGGGTTGAGCTGGAAGTGTCGGTGCCGGGAATGCGGAGAGACCATCTTGGTAAAAGGACTGCTGTTGCTCCACAGGTGCCGGTTCCGGGCGAGAAGACATGTTGATGATGGAGACATTCTGTGCGCCGTTCTGAGTCCTACGTCCCGGCTTCTCCTTGATGAACTGGGCCTCCTCTCCCTTGACAATCGTCCACCAGTGGCCTTTGGAAGAGCCTGTACCCTCCTTGGGCTTTCCCTGCTTCACGAAAGCCTTGTTCAGACTCAAGTTGTGTCGAATACTGTTTTGCCATCCGTGCTTGTCGTTCAGATTTTCCATGTTGTAAAAAGAGTACGTATCCATGATCCATTGGTAAATTTGGTTCAGCATCAAGCGTCTTTCTGGAGAGCGTAAGATTGCCATGGCGATCAAAACTGCGTAGCTGTGGGGAGGTTTCCTTCCGTCGTCCACAATGGCTGGGAAAGAATCGTGAGGAGGAAGAACCACCTCCTGGTCGTCCTGGGAGGCGTTGGATTGCGATGAGCTCGACGGTCTTGTTTCCTTGATCGGCGCAGCTTCGAGAAGTGCTCGCTTGCTTTGAGGCCTCTGAAAGTTGTCCTCGCCATTCATGTTGAATGAATGAGGTGGCGCTGGTTGCAGTGCTGGTTGCATGTTCTCCTTTTCGTAGTTGCCGCTCGCGTCCGTCACTGGCTTTTGGTACACCGTCTTGAATTTTGACATTTTCGGCTGCTTCTTTTGCATGGAATCGGTCTGCTGCATGTCTGCATTTGGCGGTTGCAACGATACTGATCGGTTCATCTTGTTCACATGTTCCTTCAGTGGTGTCACGGGTGATTTTGTTGCTCTGCCGTTTGCCTTGAATGGCGACGTCTGTTTGCTGTATCCTTGCGGTTGTTGAGGATATTGCGGAATAGCGGCGTACATATTTCCATAAGCGTTCTGAAAGGTCTCGGTCGGCGACAAAGGTGCGCCAATCGAAGGCATAGAAGCCCGGCTGATGCAATTAGGTATTTGTGGTTGGACGAAAGAATCGACGTAAAAGTCGTCGCGATGAAGATCTTGGAGTTGGTGGAGCGCCTGCGCGTCTAGCGCGCCACGCGTCGGATGTGCCATCTCGGCCAGTATCAGTTGCGAAGAAGTGTGTATTGAATTCGGGCGAGTGTCCTCTTGCTACTGCAATGTAATGATTTAGAGCCCAGAGCCTGATGCTATCTCGTCTTTTGATTTTCGTTTATCTTGCTGCTAGGTTGTCTGTGTCAGCTCTGGTGTGTCACCAATCCATGGGCAGGCAGGCTGATAATGGTTTTCGGGCGGGCGAGGCCCTGGTAAAGTACTGCTGGGTGGGCGATAGGCAGTGGGGAGACTTTGCCCGCAGTGCTCGTGGGTTGCATGACGGGAAGGAGATTTCGTGGGCATGTAAGCGCACTCACCTAGTTCGGGGTGCCCAGTTTTAATGAGTTTTGGTGGAGACCTACCAGCAAGGGTGACTGTGGCGCCTCTGGATCTATGAGCCTCGTTTAGAAGGTCTCGGATGTGTCAATGGGTGCAAATGATGATGAGCGATGCCGTGTCTCGCGCGGGTTGGTTTGGTTTAGCTGTCCAGAATCGAGTTCGGCGACAATTCCTGCGAACGTGTAAATTTTTTGTGTGCCCAAAAATTTGGTGTGGCAGTTGGGAAAAAAAGGCAAAAGTTGACAGGAAGAGGAACTGAATTGAGACGGACGAGGTAGAGGAGGGGAACTTGAAGAGTGTAACGAGGATTAACGGATGGATGTAACAGAGCGGCCGTGGGGAAAGGGCGTCTTTCCTTGGCTGGCTGAGCACTTGCAGGCAAGCTTGGGTTTGGGATGGGAGGGAAATTATATTAGGCCACTCCTCTGGTGTCTTTAGCTGCTACCACATTAGGTTTCGGGGAAGCACCACCAGTGGACGATTTACGTTCCATTATGGGCAGCCGCAAAGCTAGTTGCGGGGCTATCTAGCTACACACACACCTTGCCAGTGAAAGCCGGACAGAGGTAAGAGGAACCTGGAGACGATCGAATATGGTCTGTTCAGTGGTCACAGGCAGCGGCCGTCTGGTTTAGGTGTAAGCGTTCCTACGCTCCAGTTTCCATGTACGGTTATCCAAATGGGCTCTTTTCTCAAAGTTGAGTTCAGTAGGTAGGTAGGGTATCACATCTGCTGCTGCTGCTTTCTTTCTGTACTTCCTTCTTTCTTTCTAGTTTCTCAAATGTCCGCCAGTTCGGGTGCCCGAGTTACTAAGAAAAGTACAGAACCGGATCAGAACCAGACCTTGGAGCTTGAAGCTTGGGGCTATCTTGTCTTGCTGGTCCTTGTCTCTGGCTGATAGTGCCATCCATGTACCTTGTCCGGGAGAATGCTGCACATTCAACGCCAACTCAGCAAGAGGCGATCCACCCACGAGTGAGCATATGTACGTATAGATCCTTGTACTATGCATACACACATGTATGTAGTGTAGCAGACTTGGCAGAGGATTGGTCTGAAGTGACACGATGTGGTGCAAGGTTTGGTTAAAAGAGCGAGGAATGAAGAAGCCCTGCCTTGCATGGATGGATGGGATGGGGTGGAATGGGTGGAATGGAAGATGGATGCCGATGGATGCGATTGCAGGCTGAGCCGGGCGTGACCGATTATGGGCGGGGCTCAGCTTACCACTAGGTCCCTCCTACCTTGGAACAAGACGGAATTATTTGCATTTCTAGTCTTCTCCAGCTATCGTCTTATGGATCTCTCTTGTTGTAAAGTGCTTTTTCCTTCTTGTCAGCAGGCAACGTTGAATATGTCCACGTTCGAGATAGAGGCAGAGTGAGCGGGCAGAACGGCGATCCAAAGGTCCGTGTGTCTACGAAACACGCGGTGAAGGACTTGGCTAGTTCTCATTTAGCAGTTGCGCACAGTCGTGGTCTTACCTGGATTTCATTCCCGCGATATCCAGTCCAGAAGCCAGTACATGGTATGGTGTAGGCCTAGAACCGATCAATGGATGGATGTCGAGGGATGTGTGGTCCCGACAGCGCTGTTAGTTGAAAGTTGAAACGGACATACAGCAGGGGCAAAGACCAAGACGACCTTGAGACCTGCAGCCAGGCCACTGGGCGGCTGTAGGTGACCCTCCAGCCAACAGCCAAAAAGATGGTGTGCCGTTTGCGTAACCTGTTCTATAACTTGTTTGTGCAATCATGGTATGCTCATAAAGTAAGAGGCTTGCATTAACGTCGCGTACTTTGGATATGTGTGTTTAAGATTGATGAGCGGCATCCAAGCGATTGGACGACAGATGGGCGCGTTGGGGAGGACGTTGGCCAACCGCGCTCTGCGACGCGACGGTTTGTTGACGTTCCGAACCGCGTCGAACCAATGAGAAGGCTCGGGATTGACTTCAACTCTTGGCGCACTAACCGCTTGCATGTTTGCACTCGTAGAATTATCCATTTCATTTGTGACATATCCCACCGAATCCGAGAAGTGCACATGGGCCTTTTTTTTTTTTTTTTTTTTTTTTTTTTAATTTTTTTTTTTTAACACCACGGTACAGATTGCACAAGTCTATCTTAGTGTACCCCCGGCTCCCGTGGCCCCATCTTTCTTGTCGTTCAGCTGCCGTCTCGTTCAGATCATAAACTGCTTTTGGCCGTTCAGCAGGAATACTAGTCCTACCCACTATGAACCGTAAAAGAAAAGACGAAAACGAAAGAGACAGACCACAAGAGACATTCCAAAGATTCCATATCCACTCACCAGCGAAGTTTGATCCCAATCAATGGCTATATTCAGCCCAACCTGCCCCATCCATTCAACCATTTGTCCATATCCATTCATTCCCATAGTCTGGCTGTCTGGCGTGATAGAGATCGAGATCTGACTTTTGGCTCCAAAGAGTGTGAGGGGGGCCCGGCCGTCTAGGTGGCCTGTGGTCCGATCACGATTTCCGGGACCAAGACAGCCCATGCCAGTCCCGGCCAGTACAGTACTCACCTGTTTTTTTGCTTTCATCTCGGAAAGATTTTGGTGGGAAGGAAAAGGAATGCGCAGTAATGTACGAGGCGGACGTCCCTGAATTTTCTTTCCCTCTTAGCGCCTCCATTATACTTTTTTGCCCATCCAGCATAAATTCAAAAAGCCATGATCAATGTCCGAGATAGATGCGCATCGTCTGCGATTGCTATACAGGTTTCCAAGTTGCGCATCCCGCATCCCACTGACCTACATTAGTTCACAGCCTAGCACACGCTGGCTAGCTGGCCCTACCTTACCTAGCCGGCCAGAAACCCCAGCAAGCGCTGCAAGCAAGCAGGTGTTTGACCCATCTTTTGCCCATCTGCTATGCTCGGCCTGGGCGAGCAATGATGTCACAGACACGATCGTCGGATCTTCGATTCGTTTTCCGTCTAATTTCGAGAGTCCACATTCTAAGGTTTTTTTTCATGCCGGCCAGTCTCAGACACTGATCTGTGCTTTTTTTCGCTTGTCTTGCGTGCACGAAATTCACGATGGAGTAAAAAAGATCACCAAAAGGCTAATATGGTATCCGTACCCAGCATATACCTGGCACCTCTTTTTTTACTACTATGTAAGTACAGATATGCTAGAAAATCCCATCACCGCTCCAAGACTCTGGCACTCTAAAAAAGTTTTTTGCACGTGCCTACACAGTAGTGTAGATAGAGGGACCTAGAGGCTAGAGGAAAACCGCTTCTTTTCCGTTTCCGTCGTTTGCCAGGCCAGGACTGCCCGGCTTGCCAAACGGACGACAGGCAGACAAGCAGAAGAGACCAACGACACCAGCGACTGCTCATTTGACCATCCTTTCCATCTCAATGCGCTAGAAGCATTGCCAGCTCATCAATCAGTTGAGAACATCAGGCTTTTCCGGCTCTAGAAGACCGTTGGGCTCTGGGGTCTCCCTTAAGCGCTTGGTAGCTGGTAGTTCTCGTCCTTTCCGTTGCTGTCTATGGCTTAGGCTCGCGATTGCCCGATGCGGGTATCTCCATTTTCATCGCAACTTCATGCTTGCTTGGCTTCTTTGGCTTGCTCTGGCTCGCTCTGCCAGTTGCTCTTCTGTCCTTTCTGGGTTGATTAACCTGCCGAGGATTTTCGCTAGTCTCAACTTTGGTCCACTTGCCGAAGCTTGCACCAAGCCGACCGCTCACCGTTGTACGTGGCTCGCCGGGTTGGAAAGAGTGTAGAGTTTTGATCGAGTCTAGAAAGGTCCTCTTTTTTTCTGGTCTGGTCCTGTGTCTCTCTCGTCGGCCCAGACAGAGAGAATGAGTTTCCTCGGATCCATTCATAGCCAGTGCAGATCCTTGTACTAAAATCATCCATTTTAAGACCGCAACGGGAAAGTCGACCGCCAAGTCGTGCGAAATCCGTCTTATTCACTTTCACCATACATAGTACTACGACTCTGACCAGGATTGTGCCCCGGCAGATGTTGGCAGGCAAGGCTGCAGGCCTAGCTATGCCTACTATAGCTACAGTACCTAATAAGAGGAAAAGTGAGCACTAGGTTTGGGGTCGACCTGCATGAAGGGAGGCAGTAGTGGCCTACGTACGCTTCACATGCTGCATGTCTGGTGGCTACAGGCTGCAGTTTCTAGTAGTGTAGTATACTAGCGGCCGTTCAAACCGTTTGGAAAATGGCTTCTGCTTACATTATCATGCAGCCAGCATCTTAGCATCCGTCTGGCAAGACATTCTGAGTCCATTTTTGGAGAAAAGAGAGGTCGACGAGAGTCATGACTTGCCACAAACGGACCTCACTTGGGCTCAACTTTCAGGCACCTACATATCCTCGGCGCCAAAAAAGCTGCATGTTTGAGACTGTGAGATCCAGTGCTAACACCCAACCACTTCAACGGCTTTGCATAGAATAGACTTCCTGCACTAGATCAACGGCACGGCCCTGAATCGTTCTGTTGCAAAATCATCGAAATAGGTCAAATCCATTGGTAGGGGACTGCTTATGCTTTCAATTGTCACTAATGTTCCACCGTTGAACCTACCGTGTGACTCGGTCACAAATCATGGACATAATGCACCTGGCACTAGGCAAACGACGGTGAAGTCGTTGCACTCAACATGTATTGTCCACGTGGGTAAACCCAGCCAGTCCGACTCTGGTATGACACGGGTGTATAATGCGAAGAAAGCATGCCGTCATTACTTGCTGGACACTGAGTAGCATCATGCAGCGGCGGCCGCAACTTCATTAGGATAAACTCTGTAGGGGCAATGTTTTGGAGTTTCTGGTATGTGGCTGGCGTATAGAATCTAAGATTCCCTGGCCAGATGATCTGAAATATGATTATACAAGTCGAGTGTCAGCTTGTATGTGCATGTATGTTGTGGGATCACAATATTGCTATTTGTTCATAAATTCTGAAGATTCTCTGTCAGGCCATTATCGATATAGCAGAAGCAGACATTATTTCAAGATCCATAAGTTGGTTCGCAATCATTCGAAATAAAACACCTACGTAGAGATTGATGCGCTCGGTATAGTGTATAATCATTATATTCATATTGATGTCTTCAAGATCATTGTGGCAGCCCTGTAAATCAAAGATGGAACCAGTCTTGGATGCGCAGAGCCCGGCTGCCGTCTCAGTCCACTGTCTAAGCGTTGGTGTTCTTGAGGTACGTTTTGAGATCCTCCATATTGATACCTCTTTGCCGGTTGATGGTCTTGGACATATCCCAAGCGACTCCCTTGCCCGCTGCAAATACATTCTGGTACTTGACCATGCCGTTATCAGGTTCAGCCTGCCCAGTTAACGAATGTTAGTAATCCAGAAACCCATAGATCATTGGATGCTGAATACAAAGATTCAAATCCAAGTTGTGGCGAGCAAATACTACCACTCCTCGTTTTTCACAAGACATAAATACGCAAGGAAAGAAATCTTATCGACTCACCTGTAATCTCTTTCTCAGAAAGTCCAAATCCCAAAGTTCCCTCGTCCAGGACCCTCCGAAGCGGGCCTCGACCAGGTCTGCAACTTGTCCGTACGTGACCGTATCGCCCGCGACGTAGACTATCTGCCGGCTGATATCGCGAGGATCGTAGACGAGTTCAGCGACCATGCGACCAATATCGTGTGGCGTCGTGGCGCTGACGGGTGTGTCCCAGCTTCCGAGACCTCTGAGGACTAGAAAAGGAGAGCAAGGTCATGCTGAGTCAGTCCTATAGCTTTACCGCAAGAGACATCTTCCCAATGTCAAAAATGGAGGGGGATTTTTGATTTACCGCGATTATTCATGTCCACCGGCCCAAACTCGGGAACCAACAGAAAGGACATGAACACTCCCGTGCTCACAATGATCCAGTCCACCGACGTCGGCGACGACGACGACGACGATGATCGCAGCAAGTTTCGCACCTCGAGCTGCTCGTCAAACAGATCCTGCGCGCTACCGCCCCCGACTACATCGTAGTCGATGCCGTACTGCCAGGGGAAATAGCGGGAGACGCCAGCCTCGAGCACGGCGCGCGTCAGCTTGAGCTGAGAGCCTGGCGCCAAGTACACTGTTCACAGGGTAAGAATTCAAAAGTTGACAAGGATTTTCATCTATTCTCTAATGGGCCAGCGAAAGGCCTTCCTCAAACAGGAAGAATAGTTGATGACTTGTAGTCATGAAACGACATGACGATTGTTCCTCGAAATACTTACTTCCAGTACAGGAAACAATGGTATGGTATTTCCCAAAGATCTGTGCCAGCTCTGCCACAGAAGCCGACTCGATATCGCCCGCCTCGAGCGTTACACCGAGCGACAAGAGTCTTTCATTCTGACTCTTCTTCTGGGCGTCCTGGGAGTGGATGGTTGAGGAGCGGAGGAGGACAGCGATAGCAACGTCACTACCGCGTTTAGAGTGCGACGTTAGGGCGTCAATGACGGCGTTACCCAGCTCACCGGCGCCGAGGACGAGAATGGATGTAGACGACATGATTTTCTAAAAAAGCCTGTGAATCTTTGGTTGATATGTATGAAAAGAAGCATGAGTTGAAATTGAAACAAGCTTATTGCGAGCTTGCAGGTTCAGCGAGCCAGAGATCATTTATACATGGCTCCAGTTGCAACGTCACCACTAACTCCGCACCTGACTCCTGATCAGGGTGAGAACTCTTTGCTTAGAAATACGGCAAAGGGGAAGCTCATCGGGGCGGCGTTAAGGGCGGAGAAAGTCCATGAGCCAAGACGCCGGGTTGAGGCGTCGATCCCGTTCGACACCGGCCGGCGAGCGTTGACACCAGGTGCCCCGTAACGGAGATGTGGGGCATTCGGGGAGTGATTGGATCCACCTTAGTTGGTTTGGCAGTGCTCATGTAAGAAAGACTGATGATGACGTCCTATAGCGGGCAACTCATGTCAGCCTGTGTAAGATGACTGGATACAGGGATTTAAACAGTTATTCTTCTTCATCTTCAGTCAACATATATCTTGCTTGGCTGATGTGCATCAAGCCAACATCTCAGATTCAGTATTATCAGCTATATTCAATCGGTCACGCAGTAGCATGGTTGTGCCCTCCTTGACTTGGTATGCATGTACAACATGACTGACATCAATCGATTTCTAGGGATATTGACATGACCGTATATTGGACCATAGACGACTCAATAGGCAGGAACACAATGCAGTACCGACACGAGTCTCCTATTCTGACGGCGCGCATGCCTGTTACGCCTCTACGAATTTGATGCTTTTAATTTGTGAAGACTTTTTCAGGATGTACCTTTCTTGCTTTTTCTTTTCTGGTTTGTGCTCGGAAGAATATCCATTATAGACGCCTGAGTACCTGCTTTTTGATCTTGTGCTTGTTTCGTACTCTCATGTCAAAGCAGTGGTACAATATCTCCACTCATTGTCGTGTAAAGCGTAAATCAATTTTTTTCATACCTAAGCAACGCCCTTAAAAGGGCGCCGAATGTAAACAGCGCTTCGTCTGTATAGACGACATGGTATCGCAACTATGAAAGGCCGTTCCAGCATCCCATCCCAAACCGAGTGCTCATGTGGTATATACAAAGCAAATGTAGCCATACTCGTACAAGTTTCTGTGTTCTTGCCAGATCAAGGCTGAGTTGAGGCTGTCCCTTTGATGGAGAAACGAATGGTCTCCGTCCTTCAATTAAACTTGATGCTCCTTCATGTTTGCTCCTGCCCTTCTTCCACATATTTACAAATGCTTCCTAATGCAAATTTGACTTGTGCTAGCCTGCCAAAGATCAAAGTTGTAATGGAACCATAGAGTGCGGGAAGTTACACTCGAGCAGCTGCTCGTAGTCCACTCTCTACCTGAGTGTAGACGGAGACCTATCTCCGTCTGCTAGTTGGCACAAACGTCCCCTGCCGACATTGATATTGTAGATAGAATTAGCGGCACTTTGCGCGTCGGCATTGGCTGGGATTACAATTAGATGGTTATGCTGATAGTCTTTTGCAACTGAGGGTTCTCCTGCTCCTGCAGCTGAGGGTCTGTGACGTCTGAAATATCCTGGTTCTGAAAGTATGGAGGGTTTACACCAGTCCAGGCGACGGCGCCACGATCATCATAGGATCCAAATCCCTGAGGATCGGCATACCCAGGCATGGGCTGACCTGTTTCTAACGTTTAGTGGAATGAAAGCAATTGCAAAACATGATGCTTTATGGAAGGGGCCAGAAAAGTCAACATTTCTCAGGGTTGCTTTCCAACGTGGAGTACAGATGGCAAGTCTGTAGCCGATGCACCCGTTGTTACATTGAATAAAGGACAGAGATGGACAGTTTACTAGCCGAATGCAAAAACTGACCTTGACTGTAGTCTGGATAATACAGACCATGCTGCGGCATCTGGTGATTGAAGAACTGCTCATCTGGAGCACCACCTGTTGTTTGAGGCGATGTGGTCCAGCCATAGTCGGACGGGCCATCATTGCTTTGTGCGGGAATGAATTGGTCCCATGGGTTGTTGGCCATGTCTGGAGGCGATACTGGGGTTTGAAGCTGGATTACGGAGTCGACAGCCTGGTTGGCTCCGCCTTGCTCCGTTTTGACGGCATGCGCATTCTGAAGCTTGGGGTCGTGGTGAGTGTTGATGCGCTGATGCCGGGTGAGGAGATCACGTCTAGCAAAGGCGTGACCGCAGTGGCAGACAAATGGCTTCTCCTTGGTGTCTATGATCTGTGGTTAGACGAGCCTAAAAACGGGACTTTTTTCTTGGCGGGTCGGTCGGGGGAAGGATTCCGGGGGATCAGCTTGCGTGTTTCTGCGGAGAGAGGAGCGCTTCGGGGAGCCAGACAAGCCAATGAAAGACAAGCCTGATATCCACGACGCTTCATATGCCGAGACGCAATAGTCTTGTCGTTGCATGCATTGGGGAATAAAAGCAAGTTGGGGGTTGCCAAAGGTGGGGAACCTCAAGTGTCTCGGATGGGTATACGGAAACCCCAGCCTCTTGCTGCGGACTTTCCGGGCAGGGTAAGGAGCTCTGCTGGCTTGCTTAAGCTTGCTTGAGCGTTGAGCAGCCGATGGGACGCAAACGACGCGGGGTTGCGCCGTTCGCGAAAAAGAGGCTCTGCTCAAATCGGGAACTTGACTGATGAAGAGTAGAATGCTGCTCTAATTGACGCCTCGATATTGCAAATGTCTGGGCAGAGGGACAAACGCAACGCCGATGTAGCCAAACACAGAACAGACAGGGGGTCAATATACACTAGAATGGGAGGAGGCGAACGGGGTCTCATTACCGCGGTTGGAGTACAGCTTGAGTACGGGCAAGCAGACAAGAGCGGGTGAGTGATGGAGCGCGCTGGTTGGAGAAAAATGGACAGACCAAAAATAAAAAAACGACGAAAAGATGGCGGGCGGGAACAACGCGTCGTTGGACTCAACTTACGAGTTCGAACATGACGCTCCTTGTGTTCGGAGCGCTTGAATTGACGGCTACAGAATGGGCAAATGTGCGACACTTCTCCCGAGGGCTTGCGTCGCTTTTGCGTGACTCCGGCCGCGACGGGTGGCCGCGAGGTGGAATCCGTCATGACTTGCGATGCCATTTTGTGTGCTTTGTCTTGGGTGGAAGGCAGTTCGAGAATGAGGGGAGTTTGTTTGCTGTCTTGACGAGATGAATTGCGATGTCGTCCTGACCAGGAATTTTGTGTCAGGTCTTTATTTGAAGTTATGACCGCGTTGAGATGCTCATTGCGCGTTTGAATCTTTGAATAACTCGAGCAGTGTGAGCAGCAAGCAGATCAGACAGAACAAGACGTTTTGGACGTTGGAGGTAAATCTGGTAGTAGCAGTAGTAGTGGTAGGTCTAGGTGATGGTCCCTGTGGCAAAAGATGGGGTTAAAGATTCAAATTGCGGGGGCGCTTGGGACGGAAAGAGGGGTGAGCGACGGGAATCATTCAATGCTGGCAACCACTGCACCACTGCACCCCGGAGCCAACCGTTAGTCCTTGGCCGTGACTTTTCCCTACTACACTACAGCAAAGAACCTAGGAGGCAAGGGAGGCTGGGCCGTTCCATGATGTAGCATTCAATTCGATTTGGTCTAATTTGCACACAAGTGTCATTTCATTACAAGACGATTCAATGATCATCGACAGAGTTGAAATCGCTTCGGATATTACAGTGTACCGCAAGCACAGTAAAGTCTTTGTAATAACATGTCGACATATGCATGCAACAAGCCCATGAGTGCGCTCGCTGTCTCCTGATACCTAGGTACTGTTGCCGCTGCTCAAGCTGCCAGTACGTCTAAATAGGGCATGGTTCGGTGCAAAGCAACTCCCCTTGAGTCCTTGGTAGCATTAAGTAGCTCCGGACCTGGGGTTGGCACCACCGCGACACCACTAGCGTTATCAGTGCAACGATACGATGCTGTCGGGGAGTATACAGTGGACCGCCGAAAAGCTTCACAGTAACGGCCCATTGATAGCAGTTAGTTGATATGGTCCACAGGGAAAAGATAGGTAGACATCTAGAGATTTATCTCGAAACATTTCTGGACATTTCTCACAACACAGAGTCTCCTCACCATTTCGCACTTCTCGTCTTCTCCTTCTTCTTACCATCTCGGGCTTGGACAAGTCCATTTTCCCCATATTGGACGCTAGTCTGCTTGCGACCGTATCTGCAGCTTCCTTGTGACCAAACATCCCGGCAGCTGCACCAGAGAGCTCCGACCACCATCAGGGAAATGGCTCTGGCTTCGGCGACGACAGTCTTTAAGCTCCCAGGGGTAGCCCTCATCACGGGCGCAGGTGGCACTGGTAAGCAGCCCATTCTGCCATTTTGCTTTCGGCCCTTTGCCTGCCGCGGCGAGAGAGCGAAATAAGGAATCAGTTACCCAGGTATATGAGCTAAAGTCAGTCTATAATTGCATGTAGGCATTGGTGCTGCTGTGGCCAGGGGGTTTGCTCGATCTGGTTGTTCCCGGATTGCCATCACAGATCTTAACGGCGACTCTTTACGAGCCACTCAAAATGCCATACTCAAGATAAACCCACAGGCAGAGGTGACTGCTCGCGAGGGCGATATATCGAATGAGTCGTTTGTTGTAAGTTGAACAATTGTCGGAATGAAGAAAGACTTCGACATCTGCACGCCTCGCAACGTTGCTGCAGGGTCTTGGTACCAATCGGTGTTCCGTCAATTTATTAGTTTGAGTAATTGAAAACTAACTAGTACTAGAGCTCGTTCGTGGCTGATGTAGCCAAAACCTACAAACGCCTTGACTATGCCGTCAATTGCGCCGGCATTCTGACCGAATCGGCAAGATCGACAGAGACGCCTGTGTCCGTCTTTGACGCCATCAACAATGTAAACTACCGAGGTACGTGGCTGTCCTCGAGAGCTGCGCTGGCGGCCATGCTCGCGCAGGAACCCCTGGCCCCGGGCAAAACCCGGGGCGCCGTCGTCAACATTGCCAGCCAGCTCGGCATCGTGGCGCGGCCGGGCGCCGCCGCCTACTGCGCCTCCAAGGCCGCCATCGTCAACATAACCCGGTCCGACGCCATCGACTACTCGCCCGACGGCATCCGGGTCAACTGCGTGTGCCCGGGCGTCATTGAGACGCCCATGACCACGAGCTCCGTCGAGATGGTCGAGAGGCTGCGGCCCGCCATCGACATTGCGCCCATGCGGCGGATGGGCACGCCCGAGGAGGTCGCTCATGCCGTCTTGTTCCTCTGCTCCCCGGAAGCGTCCTTTGTTCAGGGGCATGCGTTAGTGGTGGATGGAGGATATACCATCAACTAATGACGGGCAATCATATATAATCTCAAGTCATTCATATTAGGTAGATATCTGAATAGAACTTCAAAATGTCAAATTTCTCGATTCAAAGAGCATAATACGAAAGAAATTCCTAATATAGGCAACGAAGTGAATGAAAATAAAACTCTAAACCAAACCAAGATGCCATGCTTTTTTTTTTCAGTCGGCTTCACAAATGAAAGAAAACCCCCCTCCCCGTGGAGACTCTAATGGTGCCTCCTCCCTATTCCATGGACATGCCCATGAGCATCCCGCCTAAACCACCTGCGATAGGGTCCGACATAAGTAGCTGACGTGCTGGCGTCCTTGGCCATGGCCATGGTATCCGTGGGCATAGGATCCGCGTCATTCATGCTGCTACTGCTGCTGCCGCTACTGCTCGTGCTCATGCTCAAACTCCCGGTTCCGCCAATAAAGCCATAAGAGCTGCTGCCCCCGGTTCCGTAGTAGATGCTGCTTCCCGTACCGTACGCCGATGGAAACGGCGGCTCCACCGTCACAGTCACGGGGTCCGCGGTGACGGTGATGTAGCTGGTGATGGGCGGATCGCAAAACGGCACGTCGGACGGGCGTACCGAGGTGATGGTCTGGTAGTTGACCACGGTGCTGGTTAGGTGGAGGGTGCTGTCGGCGGCTACGGCGGTCTCGCCTTGTTGAGCGTTGACTACGTCGACGAGGGCACTGCAGTAAGAAGGATTTAGGTTAGCTTTGAGTTCGGTGGGACTATCCCCAAAAATAGAGTAATGTAATTTCAGGAGCAGATTGAGGAAGCAAGGGGGAGTTCTAACCTTGATGATGGGCTCACTTGGGCGACTGATGACAGTTTTCTGGTCTGAGTCACCATTGGCTGGGTACCCGAGGATGCGGCGTATGGCACGCTGGAGCTAGCCATGTCTGTGACGGGCACAGCAGCGACAGACTCCGGGGTAGCTGGCGGAGGGGGAGGTGGATTCTCAGCTGAAGTGAGTGCGCCGTACTCAATGACGGTGGTAAAGTAGTTGCCCAGAGTCAGGGTCGTGCAGGGCTTTGTCGACGTTGGCTCGGCCACCGTGGACTCGGCAGCAGTGGCGGCCGCGGCCAAGGGTGTGGTCGAAGTTGGTGCTGGCGCATCTTCGTACGTGATGGTCGTGGTGATTAGCGTTGCCGACGAGCCGATGGTGTTGTTGAGGGTGACGGCTTGTGTCGAGTACGTGATGGGGCAGACTGTGGTCGATAGCGCTATGATCGAAGTAACCACAGCCGGGCTGCCGGAGCTTGCGGGACAATTCGTGACTTCTGGAGCACATGATGTGATCGTGTATATGTTGGTAGAATAGACTGTTGACGTCCTTGACAACGGAAGCGCCGAGGCCGTAGGGGTGGCCATGGCGGTGACAGTTGAAGATAGGTTTTCGGACGAAGCAGTCACAGCAGTAGCAGTCTCAGGAGGTACACCGGAAGAACCAACAGGTGCGCTCTGCTCAGTCACCAGAGTCTCGATGGTGGGCGCAACACTTGACGATCCAGGAACTGGAATGGTCTCTGCAGCATTTTGTACCGCTGCTGTAACCGGGCAGATGGTTGTGTATAGCGCCACGATCTCTGTAGTCACGCTGCCGAGTTGCGCCGAACATTCCTTGGATCCCTCTGCACACGAGCTTACAGTATATACACTGCTCGTGTAAACAGTAGATGTAGTCAGCTCCACGCTGGATGGCGTTGTCTCAATGGCGTTATTGAGAACAGCAGTCGTGGGTACAGACAAGGGCAATGAGCTCGTCAAAGGCACTGATGTAACTACACTTGCAGTGGCTGTGCTCGCAGCACTCGTTGTCCCTGTTTCCGTCTCAGTCACGGGACAGATTGTGGTGGAGATGGCTATGATTTCTGTCGTGACCTGGCCTTTTTTGGCAGGACAGTCCTTGACTTCTGGTGCGCAGGACGTAATGGTATAGACATTGGTAGAGTAGACGGTACTGGTTGTCAGCTTGGCAGTGGTCGGGGCCGTAGAAGCCACAGACGAATTGGCGGAAGCGACTGTCGATGTCATATTGGTGAGACTGAGCGGAGAGGTGCCGGAAGGAACCACTGGAACACTAGTCTCCGATGCAATGGTATTCGAGACCGAAATGGTATTGTTGGCTACTGGCGTGAAGCTGATTGACGAGTTGGCTGAGCTTGTGACCGGAGCCGTGGTGCCAGAAGATGTGATAGTCATAGATGTGCTGCCAGTTGTGGAGAGTGTCGAGCTTGGTAGTTCCTGAGCCGCATTGACCGCACTGATCCGGGGAGTATACGTGACCCCATCCAAGACTGTCTTGGTGACAGGACAAATGGTGGTGTACAGTGACACCAATTCAGTTGTCAAGCTTCCCTTTCTGGCGGGACAATCCTTCACTTCCGGTGCACACGACGTGATCGTGTAGATGCTTGTCGAGTATACAGTAGAGAGTGTCGATGTAGTGATCTCGCTGCTGACGCTATAAGTGGTCGGCATTACCTGAGATGACACACTCGCGGTGTTGATGATTTCGGTGCCGTTGATCTTTGCTGTCCGTATCGAGGCGTTATATGAGGAGATGACGGAACTCATCTCGGAGATTGCTGAGTTAATAGTCGAGGAAATCGCAGAAGGTATAGTAGAAATACCGGAGGTCATATTGCTTGAGATGCTACTTGAAGCCTGCGTAGTCGAAACGCTTGAGATAAAGGTTGAAGCCGGAGTCGAAACGGCGATAGTCGAGGCCATGGACTTTGCCTCTGCCTCAGTGACGGGACAGATGGTGGTGCCAACTGAAATGACTTCTGTGGTGACTGCCCCAAGCTTACCGGGACAATCCTTGACGGTCGGAGCACATGAAGTGATTGTGTAGACATTTGTTGAGTAAATCGTGAATGTAGTCAGGTCAGTGACGCTCGCATTTGTGTTTCCGGAAGAGGTCTCCACACTCGTTGCTGACAGAACTGACGAGTTACTGGAAGTCAAGCTTGACGTTGTGACAGAATCATTGGCGGCAGATAAGGCTGTCTTCGGGACTGAAGATGTGGAAGCATCTGTGGGCTCCATCGTCACAAATGTCGAAGAAGGCGGCGTCCCCATGATATATGAGCTGATGCTGCTTAAAATACCCCCAGTCGACGTTGACAAGCTGCCACTGCTGTCAGAAGTCGCGGTACCAAGACTGCTCGAGAGACTAGTTGTCGCTAAGGTTGAGCTGCTTGAGGATTCGAGACTTGACAAAGTTGAGGACGTTGAAGAGGACTCGATCGAGTCTGAAAAAGTCAACGGACTTGCATTATATGTGATGGCGGCGTCGTTTGCACCTAGCGATGACGACGGTATTACCGATGTCTGTAGGGTACTCGCTTCATTTGAGGAAACATCAAATCCGCCTTTGGCGGCATAACTTGGAACCGCCGAGGAATAACCTGGTGTGATCTCTGCTGATGATGCAGCCGCGGAAGATGGCGGAGGATTGACCGAGTATTCAGCGTTGGCGACCTGAGCAATGAAGCTCAATGTCGCATATACGCCATATGATTTCGTTAACATTATTTTTTCTCGTTTATAACAATATAGATAAGGAGCATTCGTGGAAGGAACAGAAGTAGACTGTGATCAAGGGTGGTGAGTGACACTCAAGGCCATGCCTGTCGACATGGAACGCCTTCAATATGACCTGTCGCTCGAATAAAGAGCCATTGTTGATATTTGGGCGTGCATAGCCTTCATGTACTGTCAAAGAGTATATCAAAGCAGTCAAAGCAGCGTCATGCTCGGAATTTACCACTTCCGGTACCAAAAGAGCATAATCAATAGACACAACTAAGCAAAGCCATTATGGCTATTTTAATGGTAAAGGATTGATGGTAAGAGAAAGATGATTTGCCCCAACACATTGCTCATATAGTCGATCAATAGATTGAGAGGCAACAGTCAAGGGCTCAATTTCCAATCCAACAAGGTCTTTGTTCAACATTCAAAATCGTGTCAAGAAATTTGCGAACCAATAGAAATATTCATTCAAGGCATTAACGAAGAATCATTTTATTCCTCTAGTGCATAACCTGATGACCAGTACCTTGGACTCATGTAGATGGCACGTATATCACAGCTCTATCAGGGCTAATCCGTGTTCTCCTTGTGCTCTGCTATCTCTACCTTGACATCTTTGCTGTTTTCTAGAGTAGCCATATCGTGTGACATTCCCGTCGTCTTGTAGGACGCAAACTTCCAAGCCGGAAGCTTGGCATCGAATAACTGATCAATCTCTTCCAAGTTTCGCCCCTATGCGCTGTTAGCTTCTTCAAGAATTCACGCGATGGAGTAGAAAGCGATGGAGTAGAAAGCGATGGCGAAAAACAAAGAAAAAGATGGAGAGGCTGGAATCTTACCTTGAGCTCTGGCATACAAAACCATACCCACACAGCGCCCAGGGCGGCGAAGCCGCCCCATACGTAGCCCAGCTTAGGACCAAGATTGGCGTACGGAGCAGAGAGAAGATATGGTGTCGTGAAAACAACGACAAAGCCGACAACAACATTGACTGCGGTAGCCAAGGCCATGGTCTTTTCTCGGAGCGAAGCTGTGCCCACCTCGGCAGCAGTGATATAAGCAGCCGGGCCAAGGGTAGCGTGCAGGGCTGCAGCGTACAGGATAAAAGATGCCACCATACCGCTCGTTTCCGACTGCGTGCGGTTGGCTTTTGAGCCGAGTCCGCCGATGAGGCAGAGGAAGAAGGCTTGGATAATGTTTCCCCATAAGGTTACTTCGCGACGGCCAAACGCATCGAGGGCAAGCATGCCGATGATCGCGGTGACGACAGAGACTCCGTTGTTGATGGCGGCGTATGCGAAGGCCATGGAGCCGAGGCCGACTTGTTTATAAAAGGTAGGACCGTAGGAGCTGCTAAAGGTGACACCCGTGAGTTGTTGGAGGGCCATGATTACGACGGCAATACTGTGAGAGTTGGTCTTAGCAAGGTGTCAAAGAATCACTGCATGGATAAGCAATGCTTACCCTGTTCGCCTCCTGTTTTTGCGGTCAAAAAGTGCCATCCAGCCATCCTTCTTCACTACACTCTGACCTTCTTCGCGTAGGGCGGCAATCTCGAGTTCGACAACACCGTTGTCAATATCTTCTTTCCGGCGAAGCTTCTTCAACGATTTGAGGGCGTCTTCGGTGCGGTCTTTGCTGATCAACCAGCGGGGAGAATCTTGAGGACTTGTCAGCAGGCGACATTGAATATTGACTTAGCTGCATTACCTGGAGTGAAGGGTATTCCAGCAAGAATTATGACAGCTGGAAGAACCTGAAGAGCTGTAGCAATAATCCAGCCCGCATCAGTGGTGTAGTGTGACATTGAGTTGTTGACAATGCCGGCGATCAGAGATCCAAAAGTCAGGAAGAGTTGAATCGAGCCGACAAAGAATCCTCGGAGTGGAGAAGGGGAGATTTCGGTCTGGTAAGTGGGAACAATCTGAGAGATAAAACATTAGCAAACTTGAGGTAAATGGATGTTTTGTGATCAGTGTAATGCCTACATTCTCGACCAAGCCGACGGCGGTGTAAATAATGATGCGTCCAACTGTGTATTGTGCAGGATGCTTGCTCGTTACTTGGACTAGAATTTGTCAGTACAAACAAGGCAGCAGAGATGTTTCGAGAAGACTCACTAATGACACCAACGACCTGGGTAGCACAAGTGATGAGCATGGCCTTCTTGTGGCCGAGTTTCTCAGTGATTGGGCCGACGATGATGGTTCCGATGAATTTTCCAATGAGGGCCAGACTGTTCATTAAAGAAGCCAGAGAAGCTGGCAGAGAGTATGTTTTCAGTGTGGCATTGTATTGGCCGAACTGTTGGGCAAAGGGGGTGAAGGCCTGGACTCCTGCGAATGATGCGCCGTCACTATGTAGAGTTAGTACTTTTTGCCCAAAGGACGACTGAGAAATCGTAGAAACTGACTATCCTATAATATCATGTTAATATCGATCAAGTATAGATGCTGATAGACGGGAAACTCACCGAAGAAAATGCTGCCCATGGAATAAATCAGGCAAGCATAGAGAAGACGAGGTGTGGCCGAAACCCACGCATGCCTGCTAACAAAGATATTGCCTTTTCCACCCATCTTGATTGGCAAAATGGTATATGATTATTTAGAACAAGGGTCTCTTGGATTGTTCTGGGGAGATGAGAGAACCGTTGAGGCGAAGAGGAAACACTTTATACATCTGGGGTAATGCATCTGGTCTGGGGAAGTTCTCCACAATCCTTCCCAGCTGAATGGTTCCCCAGAGTCTCAAGTGCGACAACGGTAAACCAGTTGCAAGTTTTTTTCTTGGCACCTGAGTAATGCAAAAAGACCAGGGACCAGGTAGCAAGATCAGACCTGTGCTTCTGTTCAGAAATTCGTCTGCATCAAAGCTCTAAGCCTGGGCTGGATCAGTTGACTCCCCAAGTATTGGAAGATGTGAGGAAATTGTAGGCTACCCCCGAGCTTCGGGGAACGACTCGCTGGACTTCGTCGGACCCTTTTCCTATTGGTTGACGTTTCCCCGAAGTGCCCCTTGCCAGCGCCTCCAGTAGTAGTGAACCCCCAAGAGCTAAGTTAGTTGACTTGAATGTGGAGCACTCTGCTTCATCGGATCGATCATACCCTGAATGTAATTCACATTGTTCACATGAGACTTTATTTTGAGGGCATACTTTTGCACTCCGCTTCCACTCCATCAATAGTAATAGTCGCTGGACAAGTATCACACAAATCACCATGAATCTCAAGATGTTTATGCAGGAATACGACGTGGTGGTCTACGGTGCCACGTCGGGTGCCGTAGCGACAGCAATTCAGAGCGCAAAGCTGGGCCGGAGTGTTGTCTTGGTGTCGCCAGAAGAACATATTGGTACGTCGTGTCTGCATTTCAACAAGAATATCTTGACTAATGCATTTATCAAGGTGGCATCCAAATTGAAGGTCTGGGCGCTACGGATATTGACAATCAAGCTGAAGTCTTCAACAGCCCGACCGTAGGAGGGTTGGCGCTCGAATTTCATCGCCGTATCAGCAAGTTCTATGGGCGCCTTGAGCACCTGGATCGTTGCGTCAAAGAGGGCATCAAGGACCCGGATGTGTGGCGTTTCGAGTCTCGAGTTGCCGAGCAGATCATCAAGGAGTGGCTAGCTGAGTTTGAAAATATCACAATTATCAAGGTGAGAAGTCTGTCCTCATCTGGAATCTTATTTATTGCTAACGTTGTAAGGGCGCTCTTGATCCTACAGATCCTATTGTTAGAGATAGCAGCAGAATCCGTGGACTGAGATTAGCTGATGGAATTGTCGTATCTGGCCGTGTAAGTTTGCTTTGATAAAGGTGCGCTTGTCACTTAGCTGATAGTCTAGGTCTTCGTGGAAGCATCATATGAGGGCGATATGCTCGCTGCTGCAGGAGTCACAACCACTCACGGAAGGGAATCCAGCTCAGCTTACGGGGAAAGCTTGGCTGGTGTGCGAGAGAAGACCACCTACACACAGATTGATGTGCCAATCGATCCGTATAACACTCCAGGTGACAGTTCATCGGGTCTGATATATGGAATATCGTCCGAGCCTTACGGGAAAGCGGGAGACGGGGATAAGCATCTCGCAGCATTCTCCTACCGTATTCCTCTTACAGATCGACCAGAGAACCGGCTTCCGCTCTATAAGCCAGAAGGTTATGATCCCACCCATTATGAATTGCACCGGCGCTACGTCAGAGCCGGTGGCACTTTGTACACGCCAAGGAAGAGATTGCCGGGGGGCAAGACGGATTTGATCGGTTCTGAGGCTCCTCTATCAACAGACCTCCTGGGCATGAATGACAAATGGGCGACAGGGACTCGGGATGAGCGTCAAAAGATCCTCGAGGAGACCGCTCTTTTCACAAAAGGTCTCTTGTACTTTTTCGCCAACGATGATTGTTTACCTGTAAGTATATGCTGTTTACTTCAAGCTGGGGAAGTGATTGACATTTTGGTAGGCCGACTTCCGGGAAGAATGGTCACGCTTCGGGTATTGCCTCGACGAGTTCCCGGATAACAACCATTTTCCGCGAAAGCTCTACATCCGTGATGCACGACGCATGGTCTCCGACTATGTCATTACCGAGCACACGGCATCCCGCGACAATGGCGAGGATCCGGTAGATGACCCTGTTGCCATCGCCTACTGGCCCACCGACACCCACTGCGTGCGCCGAATCCTACGTGATGGCAAAGTCCACAATGAGGGATTCATCTTCAAAGACGGACACCGATGGAGACCTTTCGGAATTGCTTATCGGTCGCTGGTACCCAACTTGAGTGAAGCAGAAAATGTCATTACTGTGACGTGCCCTTCTTCATCGCATGTCGGATATGGTAAGTGTCTTGATCAGGCAGCCCTTTTGACTCGTTTCATGAGCTGACATAAGTAGGCGCCGTTCGTCTCGAGCACCAATTCTACGCTATAGGACAAGCCTGCGCAAATGCTTGTGATATCGTATTAAAAAAGTCGATTCCATTCCAGAAGGTCCCCTACCAGGAGTTGGAAAAGAGGTTATTGCAACAAGGCGCAGTCCTCGACGTGAGCAAAGTTGGAGCGCCAGAATTTCCAGGCGATGAGTTGTAATAGCTATTTGATATATTTGTATGATATACCGCAATATACCTAGACTAAGAGCAACCTGAAGAATTCAGACTCGATATAGACTTTGGTATTCTTCTTGAGAAACGACTTGCAGAAATTCATAGAAGCTGAAAGACGCTTCTCTTCCTCTTGCAGCTTGTGTGTTTAAGTGAAAGCTTCCCTCTGAAGACTGAATTCATGGCTAGTCAACAACAACAACAACATCAGAGAAACACTGAAGGACAACAAGGACTGTGACGCAAAATCCAGACTTGCGCCCACTTGACTTAGTCTGGGGGGGAACAATAGCCACATCCATGTGAGAATGTAGGGAGTTGTGTAGGCCTCAGCAGTGAGTACTGCCCACTAGCTCGACTTCGGGGAACGTTTTTCTCGCTTTCCCCGCGTACAACGGTCAGCCTGGGGTAAGGACTCTTCCAATGGAGATAGGGCCACTCCGCTTTTCGGCAAGCGCTGTTCAATTTGTTTCTCAGTGCCGAACTTCCTTGCGCTTTGCACATTTTAGTTCATACTAGCTTCCAATGGCTTGAAATCGACAGTGATTTCATTCCCTAGCCATGATCAGGGAAACATGACTTGGCGTCGACAAGAGGCATGGCCACTCAACAGATCCCCCGAAGTATACAAGAATGAGATCAGACCATCAAAATCAACATGGGCAAGGGGTAGTCACTTACATATATGCTCGCTAGGCGTGGTGTTCCTTTTCTTTTTCTGGGTCACCAGGTTTCATGTGCACACTTTGAGTCCCTTTCTGGAAATGTTGTCATTGTCTCAGGTCTTGTCCAAACTGTCCTTACTCGCTGCTGTAACCAGCGCGAGTAGTTGTGGTATGCATTATCAACACGATGTTGTCGTATACGGAGGAACCTCGGGTGGCTATGCCGCTGCCATTCAGCTCTCTCGTCTGAACCACAGCGTTGCTCTGATTGAGCCGTCCTCGCACGTAGGAGGCATAGCGGTTGATGGCTTCGGCGCGTCTGATATCGATTCACAAGTAGGGCCTCCGCCTCCCCTCAGGCACCTATCATCCACTGACTTGGCTTCTGTCTAGGCTGAGTTCCAAAACTCCCGAGCTGTAGGACCGCTTGCACTGGAGTTCTATCGGCGGATAAGCATGCGCTATGGCAATGTTGCGGCGTTCGATGCTGGTTGGTCCAACCACACCAAGAACAAGGCGCTCTGGAGATTCGAGAGCCATGTCGCCGAGTCGGTACTTCAGGACTGGATCGCAGAGGAGAAGATAGATGTCTTTCTCGAAACCTATCTCAAACAAAGTGGGGACGCGGTCATAAAAGAGGTACTTGCCAATTGCGTATGATAAGCAAGTTGTTGAGCTAATAATGTGTCTTTAATAGGGAACAGAAGTGAAATCCCTCGTGACAGAACAAGGCCACGTCTTTTCTGGAGACATCTTCATCGATGCGACTTATGAGGGAGACTTACTTGCTGCCTCGGGTGTCTCAACAACGATTGGCAGAGAGTCTGCAGCGACCTTCAATGAAACGAACGGAGGCGTGCGCGTCAACACTACATTTTCGCAATTGACCGTGGATGTAGACCCCTATGTTACACCGGGAGATCCATCAAGTGGCCTTATCCCCACAGTTCAGGCGGGCGAATTGGGAGCACCAGGTAGCGGGTAAGTCTTGCAATTCCTGACGAGGTATGTAATGGCTAATAATTAGCAGTGATAAATCCTTGGCCGCATACGTTTTTCGAATGTGCTTTACCAATGTCACTGACAACATGGTCCCTTTCACCAAGCCAGAGAATTATAACGCATCCGAGTACATTCTGTGGTCAAGATATGTTGAGGCTGGCGGACAAATTCTGACCCCAGACCCCGTCATTCGTGGCATCAAGACGGACACAATTGGAAGTACAACCCTGGGCTTAGGATTTGACCTTCCTGGAAGAACTCTTGGTAAATATGCCCAGAATGAACGCAATCATCTTCGTAACTGACAGAGAATTAGCTTGGCCCGAGGGAAATCACAGCACCAGAGCTGCGCTTATCCAAGAACTTACTGAATGGCAAAAAGGACAACTATACTTCTTTGCCAATGATCCGTCCATGCCTGAGGAAACTCGTGCAGTCTGGAGTTCGTGGGGATATGCGAAAGACGAATTCGTCGACAATGACAATTTCCCCAGAAAGATGTATGTTCGGGATGGAAGAAGAATGGTCAAGGACGATTTCATCATCACGGCACGAACAGCTGCCTACCCTGCTGTCGAAGAGCCGGCGAGTGATCCCATTGCGGTCGCCTTTTGGCCCACGGTAAGTGCAACCTTTTTGAGAAAATGAATGAATGAATGGCTTCGTACTGATCAGTATAGGACGTCCATATTGCCCGCCGAATCGTCAAGGACGGGTTCGTCTACGATGAAGGTTCCATCTTCAAGCAAGGTCCAGCATGGCAGCCTTTTGGCATCTCCTACCAGGCAGTCACACCCATGCGCAAGGAAGCGACCAATCTCATGAGCCCGACAGTCATGGCTGTCTCGCACCTGGGCTATGGTGCCGTGCGCATCGAGAATACCTTTATGAACCTTGGCCAAGCAGTTGCTTATGCTGCTTCGACTGCGCTGGAGATGGAGGTTGATGTTCAGGATGTGCCCTATACTGTCCTGGGGGCGAAACTCAAAGAAGCAAAGGCCGTTTTGGATGCGACCACGGTGGGCATGCCTGACAATTCTGGACTGGAGTCAATATAATGCCGAACGCGAAGGCAATCATTGAAAACATTTTGTATAATCAATTACCAACGTGATATAATCAAATAGAATGAGTCGAGGTCTATACTCGTATCTCATGTTCATCTGACACTTTCAATATGACAGCTTACGAAAAAGCGCAATCATTCTTTGGGACCAGTAAAAAAAGCCATTCAAGCCGTGCGCAGACTTCTGCTCAGTGGTCGTTAAAGGATTAGTCGGCATGGTCGCGGCTTTGAAAGATAGGGAAAGCGTGACACGCGGGATGATGCATTTGCTCCATATTCTGGCAAGTGCTACGCGCAGCCCTAGGAAGTTGCAAATGTCCATTTTGC
Source organism: Neopestalotiopsis sp. M2102B (assembly GCA_023628315.1). NCBI lineage: Eukaryota > Fungi > Ascomycota > Sordariomycetes > Amphisphaeriales > Sporocadaceae > Neopestalotiopsis > Neopestalotiopsis sp. M2102B. The sequence continues at coordinate 172,186 of JAMAKW010000078.1, forward strand.
AGCAAGTCTCTGGTTGTCATGCACTTCTGCGACACCACAGCCCTGTACGCAGCTTGGTAATCTGCCGTCCTCTTCTGAGCATCAAACCAGCAAATCCGGGGAACAATTTAGTGTGCAATGATTAAGCTCAGCCGAACTCGCAGATGGCGTCGCCTAAATGATTCGGTGTTTGCTCGCGTTCTAGGGATCCATGTTAGGTCGTGGCGTCAATTTGTGGGGAGACTCTCAACTGAAGCGTTCCCCGAAATGTGAGAATTCCCATCCCCCGTCCGTCCGTGACTTGTTCCTTACTTTCCCCGAGATTATGCTGCATCGGCACCGTTTGTCGGGACGATACAATACTACCCGAACCCACAGTCTCAGTCCGTATGGATACCCGGCATGACGATGATCAGCATCGACGTTCGGAACACAATTCGGAAACTTCCCAACCAACCGCAAAACGTCAAAAGGTCAAACTCGCATGTCAACCCTGTCGTGACAAAAAAGTGCGATGTGACGGACAACGACCTGTCTGTCGCGCATGTGCTCGCAAGAAGCTAGACTGCATTTATTCAATATCTGAGGCAGACACAAATGAAAGGTAAATATGATTTTGATTTTTGTTACGGGCCCATCGTATTTCCTTTGATGATAAACTCACTATACTCCGTAATATAGCTACATAGCGCGTCTAGAGCGCCAAATTCGTGAACTTGAAGCACGACTTCAAAATCCAGCATCGGCCCCCACCCAGTCTTCAAATGTCGCTCGAGAGGATGTGCCCAGCACAGGGTCAGAGCCTGTCTCACACGATATTCAGCAAGCGGCACAGAGACATTTGAGTGTATTGTCTCCATCGACTGCGCACAGAAATATCGCCAACTCTCCCAGCCGGATGAATCCAAGCGCTCACGTCGCAACACCTGCAGAAGACGTTGTCCCACCTGCGAGACCACCGAGAGAACAAGCTGGTGGAACCTTTGTGCATCCTGATCAGAGTGACTCCCGACTACACAGAGAGGATACAGTCCACACCTCACATGATGATGAGGCATCGGTTGAATATAGCCCTGCCTATCTTGGCAGTTCTAGCGCTGTGGGCTTCATGAGCGAAGTTTACCAGACCTTCAAGTCTGGTAATAGCGGCAACACCACAAACGACAATGGAGATCTTGCCTCGCATGACCAAGACCATGCGCCATGGTTTGGCCGTGCAGGATTAATAGGAGATTCACACTCGATTATGGCAGATTTTGTGGTGCCACCAAGAAGGATCGCTGATGGCCTCGTGCATCACTACTGGGAGGGCGCTCATCCTTTGCAGCCCTTTATTCACAAGGGCACTTTTATGAAGAGGTAATATAATTACATACAAACGGAGACGTACGCGGTCAGTTGTTCTCAGCTGACCATATGCAGGTATCATGAACTCTGGCAGACCGACGCAACCGATCCGGGCGAGTTACACGCATTTGGACGAGGCAGGTCGGTGTATACAGCGCAGGTCTTTCATTGCACCTTGAATCTGGTCTTTGCTTTGGGTTCCCGTTTCCGTTCCATGTCGAGCGGCCAACATCGACCGGGCTCTGACAAGACGCACGAACAATTTGCTCAGCGAGCCACTCGACTTCTCAGCTTGGACCTGATGGATTACGGATCTATCCAGCTTGTTCAAGCGCTCATCTTAATGGCCCAATACCTTCAAACGCTGAACATGTCGAGTAAATGTTGGGTCATTGTAGGGATGGCGATTCGTGTTGCCCAAGGACTTGCATTGCATCTCGATGTTGCTGGCGAGACTCAGGCGCAGAGAGAAGAAAGGAGAAGAACTTGGCACTCTTGTGAGCTTTTAGATAGGTAAGGACAAGCTCGAACCGGGTCACAAAACTCATGGTCCCTCAGATCGTATACGATAGCTGACCCCGAGCTCTTTCACCCAGTGTTTTGAGCATGACATTTGGACGGCCGCTCATGCTGGAACTCAAGTCATCTACACCCCTGCCCGAAATGATAGACGATGAGTACCTCGCAATCAATGCTGGTACAACGAATGAGCAACCCCCTGGCACTCCTGCAAGGTGCGCCTTCTTTGTGTCCATCATAAAGCTTTCTCACATTACCGCCGAAATCTTAAGGTTTGTCTACATATCACCCGAATGCTCGCGAGCCATACATATCAAAAGCTGACAGTCAGCTGTTACAAAAAGGTTGTTCTACTTTTCTGCGCCCGGAACTTCAAGTCGAGAGCTTTTCACGGAGGATTATCCATCACTGCTAAGACTGGATGCGGCTCTCGAACGCTGGAAGGAGGGGTTACCGTCGTATCTGCAATATGAAAATGTGCAACAGGAATCTCCAAATACTCTTAGTGTCTTCACTCGTCAAGCACATCTCTTACATCATCGGTGAGCAAAGCCTGGAGTGGTAATGTGGTTGTCAATACTGATATTACTACAGATTTCTCTATGGAAGAGTACTTCTTTTCCGGCGCGTCGTGGTTCGTATGGCCGCTTCTTCGGTTCTCCAACGTCCAGCACCGTCTGGAGAAGAATTACAACGAGTAGTTACCTTCACCTGTATTGATAAGTGCATAGCAGCCGCACAGGGGCTGCTTGACTTGATCCGTTGCAACCTGGGTACATGGTTCCTTCCACCCACTTGGTACACTGTCTTTGGTAAGATCAAATGCGGCACGCTTTCCTGCAAACATTGTACTGAGCCAAAGAATAGTCATTTACACAACCGCAACGGTCTTTACTGTGGTGCTGCTCACGCCGTCGTTGCGCGAGCGCCTGACAGTAGAGCAACGACAGCAACTTCAACAGTCCTGGAATCAGTGTGTTGAATGTCTCAGAGAGTACCAAAAACAAGGAGATTCGTCCGCCTCTAAATGCCTCTCGAACCTTCAAAGGATATACAACCAAGATGGCAGCGAAACCCGGGGCGCGCCGGCCAGGTCTGGCGGACAGAATCGAACTGTGCTACGGCCGCAACAACACGAACAACCCGGGCAGCAAAGCCCATCAGTTCAGAATATTACGGCTACTACTGTGCCTGATCATGCACCAATGTCATGGATTCCCGAGTCAAGCGCAGGACAAAATCCTGAATGGGACATCAATGAGTGGGCTTTCAATTGGACCAACGATCGAATCGATTGGCCTGGTGACTTTGCAACATTTTCATGGAATGGAGCATGAGTACCGCAGACCAAAAGGGTAGTTCTTTCAAAATCATGTGCCTTCATCTGCCCTATGCCGGAGGAAACTTCGTGACGATCGATGAAATTATAAGGGAAATCCATCAAGCGACAAACTATATTTGTTTCTTGCTTCGTTAATCAACACTCACGATTGATTATTTCGTTGTACAAGACCTATGACAATACGTGCAGATCAATAGCATTGTCTTATGATTTCTTGAGTAAGAATTAAGATAACCTTAGTTGGTAGCATAGGGTCTAGAACATTGGGTATCCCATTCGTTCTGCGCTAACTACGACCATTTAGCTATGGCTTGGCCACTAGACAGACGCCTACGTAGAATTACACACTAAAGCAAATGAGCAGCAGCCGCAGCTGAATATGAACTATTGAGTTGTAACCTGCCTGGAATTAAGCCAAGCTATGCTAACTGTAGTACCGCAAGCCACATGGCATGGACTTGAACGTTATTGTTTTTTTTTTTTTTTTTTTTTATCGTCACAAATGCTAGAGTCATATATGTCCTTGACTCCTTTCCATGGATACTCACACAGTTCTTGACTTGTGTCATCTAGTAATGTAAAGTGGTAATCAGACATTCCTTTATTTGTTCTTTCGGAAAAATCGCTCTTTGCGAATACGCTCCTTATTATAATCAGTACATGATGCTTCGACTCAAGTACGCCGTCCTTGCGGCTCTCCTGGCTACCGTTGCTGCAAAGCCCTGTAAACACACTCCTTCATCTGTATCATCACCAACAGCAAAAGATGAAACGAAAACTTATAGCAATGAGAATACATTTTCCTCAAGTAGTATCTCGATGAGTGCTAGCTCAACTCACGACGCTGCCACGACGTTCGACACTACGTCCTCCTGGAGCAACTCATACACGTTGTCGGCATCTGGCTCCGAATCAAGCATAATTGTGTCAACCACCACGGACCCTGCATCATCGATCACGACTAGTACTGAGCCATCAATACTTATACCGACCTCTTCTTCAGAAACGAGTGTTACCGAGACCAGCACCACTGGGACGAGCATTGAGACGAGTGCCATTGAAACAAGCACGACGACAACTTCCTCCGTCGAGTCAAGCCCAACGGCTATTAGCGATCAGTGCCTAGAAGGTATGGTCAAGAATACTATGGATCATCAATATTTCCAAGCTGACCAGTCTTCTATACAAAGCTCTCACCTTGCAAGGTGACAATGCAGTTACCGACTGTTCAACCAGACTAATCATCACCGTAACACCGCCTGCCAGGTAAGTATTGAATTCCTATTCTTCTATAACTTCAATCATACGATGCCGTTACTGAACTTTAAAAGCACCGTCACCGAGACTGCGACTACGACAGTATCTGAAAGCACTGTAGACTCTACGCTTTTCACTGAAACGGTCACAACCACTGTTCTTACGGAGACATCACTGTTTACCACCAGCACTACCACTACGGCTTCCACAGAAGTAGATACTGTAGCAGAGCAGACCACTGTGTTCACTACCACGACTAGCTTCTATACGGCTCCTACCACCGTGACGACTACTGTATTCAACTATCAAGGTAGCCCTGGAAAGGCTCGTGGTTTGACGGCTCGGCAGACTGCATCACCAGAAGTACCAGAGTATGCGGCTACAGCCTGCGCCTCGTGGAGTAAATATGTATCTGCCTGCCAACAGATTGGTGTTGAGACCTCGAAAATCACGGTCGAAGCGGTCACCGAGACAGTCACACAATATGCAAGCACGACGGCGACAATAACATGGTCCACTGAGTCATCCACGCAGACTGATGTCGTCTCAGTGACCGCCACAGTTTCGTCCACGCAAACCGACGTCGAGTCCATCACGGTGACCACCACGACTACAGAGACTGCCACCATCACCTCGGTTGAGACCATACTATCCACGACTACCCCCACGTCCGTAGTTCCGTTCTCGTGCCAGGCCACCGGCCTCAGCTTCCGGGCTCGTAACCCCTTCCCCGACGGCTCCACGCGCTATATGAACACTGTCAACAGCGTGAATGTCGCGTGGCAAACCTTCCCTTCGAGCCCGAGCGCGGCTGGTCTGGCAACATCAACCTGGGTCCTGAGCACCGGCGGGTATCTGGGCCTAGCCAACAACGCCGGGGTGGCGTACGTGCAGGTGCCTTCGTCGGCAGCGTCCCTGCAGGTCAAGATGGGCACGCCGTCCGCGGTTGCAGCCGGGGTGGCGGCGGGCATCTTTGTCCAGGTGGCGGGGTGTATCGACCAAGCCACGAGCAGTGTCAACATGGTCGCTGCCGGGCGGTCTAATATGCTGTCTTGTGGGAACGCGCTGTACCTGTCAACAGGCACGGGGACGGATATTCGCAGTGATTGCGTCTTCTTGGCCCCGACGGCTGTCTCTGCTTAATATGTAGATGTAAGGGAGGCCAAGTTGGCCGCAAAGATCGAATAATCATTGCAGGCGACAATTCTAATGTTCTAATGGTCAATATCGTCGCTGGTTGGAATACATTCCCTCTTATATACTTTGATAGATAACGAGTGAAAACATATGGTATTCCTCTGGTGGACACCAATCACATAGAAAAGAAGAATCGACCGCACAAAACAACTACTGCCTGATCCATGTACAGTGTACCAGGTATGTACCTAGATTTTTCTATGAGCTGCAATTGGCCTCGAGCAGTGCTGCACATACATACCTAGTAGGCGAGGTAGGTATATTGACAGTCAGTTAATACCTGGCTGCACGTTGGCCGAGCCCAGGCGACATCCTGGTTGATGGACACCTGCAGCGTGCGTGTTGGTTGATTGATAATTGCCCCACCAGTGTAAACCATGCACACCATCATGGCACCATCCAACAGGGCTTTAGTATTTGTGTCAATTGTCAGCCTACTCTGAGAGTCCAAAGCAGTGATTGATTTCCACTTTTATCAGTGATCCCCATTGAATATTGTCAGGCTTTAGACAAGAGTGATATCGATCAATAACGAGATTTTCCATTTCGACCATGTGGTCGTTCGGAGATGAGAGCTCCCCCGTGCGGGCGCTACGGGAGACTGCCTCATTGACTTCTCTGCTCGTTCTACTGGCATCGTGCGCAGTATTGGCATTTTTGTTTTCATCATTCCGCGCAAATGGATCACCTGACTCCCTCAATGACCCTATCCCCGGACTGTTCAATACACTTCAATTCATGTCCAACAATGAAAAGTTCATGAAGAGAGTCCAGAAGGCGCTCAAGGGCGGCCGTAACGTCATTCGTTTCTACCTCGGACCAAAGACCGTGTATCTTGTGGCTGGACCGTCCAACGTCAGGGCCGTATTTGGCCGTGACCTTGTCCATCAGGTCACGAACCAGGAGCAGATGACGCACTATGCGCTGCCGACGCTGTACAAGATGAATCCCAAGGAGGTTCAACGCTGGGCAGATGACCGCTCGGGCGTTACAAAAACACCCATTCCCGGTACTGAGAACGTACCTACCCGTCAGCGACTCTGGTATAACTATGAACACATCTACGTCGAGTATATCGGCCGGCCGCAGTACATGAAGCCGCTTATATCCATTTTCAACAAAAACTTAGGTCAAGTTCTAGATCAATTTCCGAAAGGGCAATGGACTACCCTGAGCGTGCAAGACTTTTGTCGCCGAAAGGTTGCATCGACTCTAGTCAGCACTTTATTTGGTCCGCGTCTGCTGCAGCTTACTCCCGACTTCATCGAGCGCTTCTGGGCCTTTGACGAGCAAGTCTTTCAGCTGGTTCTGGGGCTGCCTAGCTGGCTGAACTCGAAGCCTTCTAAAGCTCACAATCGCTTTGTCGTCGCCATAGAGCAGTGGCTCGACGGCGCGTCACAGAATTTTGATTGGGAGGGGTCGGAGGCGGAAGCAGACTGGGAACCCCAATTTGGCGGACGAGCTGTCCGGGAACTCTACAAGTGGATGAAGGAGACAGAGTGGAGGAAAGAAGTGATTGCCGCCACACTGGGCGCACTCTGTTTCGCGTAAGTACCAGTGTAATATTGTTCGTTGCGTTCTAATAACAACAAATAGACTCAACTCGAACAGTATACCGACTACTGTGTGGATGTTGATGGAGATAATCAAAGACCCAGCACTCTTGGAAGCGGTCCGCGAAGAACTGAAGTCTGTCGTGAGCGGTGATCACACGACCAGCCAGATCGACAGCCAGAGACTGGTAGCACTCCCCTTGCTGCAGTCAATCTGGACGGAAACATTACGCCTGCGGATCAACTTCAATATAGTACGCGACGTCAAAGAGCCAGTCACGCTGGACGGGACCACCATACCCAAAGACTCATTGCTGCAGGTGCCAATGATGGTGGCACATTACGACGAGGCTACATGGGGTGCCGCTGGTCATTCCGCAACCGAGTTCTGGGCAGAGCGCCACATCAAGTACACGGAGAGACTGGACGAACAATCGGGCAAGACGCACCGCGAGCGCAAGTACGTCATGGCTGGCCATCCGGCCTCCTACTTCCCCTTTGGTGGCGGCGCAAACATTTGCCCCGGGCGTCAGCTCGCCAAATTTGAAATCTTCACTACGATTGCTCTCGTCCTTTTGCGCTTCGATATCGAGCTGGTGGGATGGACCAACCCGGACAGGTCGCCTTCGAAGAGAGCGGCCGAGAGTGATATGCGCTACTGTGGTGCTGGCGCGATGCCGCCGGATCGGGACATGAATATCAAGTTGAGGCCTCTGTATTAGTAAGAATTATATGCTCAGCGTAATAGTACGATGAGTCAAAGTACTTATTGTTGAATTATCAGCTACATGAGACAATATTATTTCCGCTCTGAGTAATCTGCCATCACCTTTTAAGGTTGGATTCGTTGCTGCCGATGCGGAAATGTCAACAAGTCTCTTAGAGCATACCTTTGCTTGATTCAAAGGAGGCCGTCATGATAGACCCATGCATAATCTTTTTTCAATCGCAGTCGCATCAAGGTTCAACATCGTTTCCGAAGTTTACGACTCATTTCTGTCTACTTCGATGACATGGGAGAATAAAGGTAAAAAAGGAATAGAAAGACATCACATAACATTTGATTAGTATATCAAAACAATAGCGTTGAACGATGCCAAGCTCATCCCGCAGCTACTTAGAATGGACTTCGACTGCGGGGCGTAGATAAAACAGATTTTATGTTCTTCCATTTGAATGTGGTAACATCATTCTCCCCCCTCAAGTACTCAAGACCTAAATCTTCCCTTCCTGTTGCAACACATTCCAGTGCAATAACAAGGCGTTCGCTGGACAATCCTATTCTTGGCGCTCTGTGCAGGTTCTGCAAAACAGTGTCGCACACCAGACTGTTCCTAACCGCCCCGTACTCTTGGAATAACAACAAAATTGGAACCCAATGCTCCCAGCATACATGTGCGTTTCTGAAGTTATGCACTGAACTAAACGACATTACCATGGCCGCGAGAGTCTCGACCCACGGCGTTGCCCCATTACGGTGGAAGATCAGGTTCGGATCGGCACCGAGCTCTAGTAGACAACGAAACATGGGTAGTGAGATCGGATCGCACGCATTGGCGTCGAGTAAAAGTGGCCAAGTACCCGATCGCCTGACGCTGCTTTTTCTTGCGTCCGAGGGAGTAAGAAATTTGGGTCTTCGCATAAGTCGTTTGAACCGAGATGAATTTCCTGATATTGGATCCAGGGGGAAAGTGGCTGTGTCGTTATGGTCACTGTCGTCGTCTGGAGCAAGGCAATCGGCGTCTGTACGCGCTCGAACGTAGTCAACGACAGAGAAACGTACGGTAGTAGCCAAGAAGCTTGTTCCAGAGTAGTTTTCGAGCCAGGGGTTAATACTGTCCACATTCGGCACGGCCTGATAGAATGAATTCAAAGATTCAGGAGGCAGAACTGCTCTCATTGTCCTGTCAAGATCGTCAAGTAATTGGATCATTCCGGAAATATTTCGCTTGACTTTAGCTGCCACCATGAGACACTCTTTGGCGTAGGAGATCCGTTCATGATCGAAGGCGCCACCTGCATGCATGGTCTTCACCATCGCCAGGTTGGCTGAGCATAACTGGAAGTGACAGTCAAAGTCTGCTTCGACAGCCCTCTCGATCCTCAGCCGTACCTCACTTCCATCAATATAATCCTTGACGGAGCGATGCAAATATTGTACTTTTCCTTGAGGTCCGACTTCGAGCAGGCCTTTACATCTGCTATTGAGGCGACGCTTCACAGTGTCGGTTCTATGTTTTTTCTCTTCTTTTGTGAATGCTCGAATAGGCAACCTCGACACAAAGTCCGGACTCTCCTCATCTGTGAACGAATATAGCAGGGCATCTGGACTTTCATTACTTGCCTGCAAGAGCTGAAAGTACTGTGATGCATGACCAAAGTAAAAAGGGTCTAAGTCCTCCAGTATGGCGACGTAGAGCGTCTCAAGGTCGGGAGGCAAGAGATTCAATCGCCTTTGCAAATCCGATATGCGGTCGTCAAAAGTCAACCCGGCTAGAAGTGATTTCACTACGAGCTTTATCCAAAGGAAAACGCCCGACGATTTATCGGTGATGTTCTTCATCAATGTTCCAGCGTATTGTGGATCGCGCAGTTGCAGCCGCGCAAACCCTTCATTCTCGCTAAATTGCGATGTCACAAAGTGTTCAATATCAGGGTATGTAAAATCTTGCAGCATCAAGCTTGGCGATTTGTTGAAATTGTCTTCGAAGACAATCCAGGGCCGGCTTGAGACACATATCTTGACGTTTGGCAATTGCAAGTATAACTTGAAAACTGCGATGAGCTTGTGATGGTCGCCTTGATACTCGTCAAGGCCGTCAACGAAGAGGCACACTTTCTTGTCTCGTCGCTCCACGAGCTCCTGGATGGCGCCCAGGAATATTTTGTCATATTTCTTCTCCGTGGTAATGTCTGTTTGCAGGTTGAAGAACGACCATGCTTCCCAAGATTTTGGGACAAGTAACGGGATTAAATCCGGGTATGCCGTCAAGACCTGGAAGAGCAGTGACTGGAAAAGCCCACGCTGTGAGGCCTCCATGGCGGACCCTGAGGCCCAGAAATAGAATGAAGCGACAACAAGACGATCTTTGCCGCCTGCCCACTTTCGAAGATGCTCTTCGCATCTCGTACTGCCCTCCGATATGCCGTTAAAGTTGCTGATGTATTTCATCAAGGTAGATTTCCCGCTGCCAGCTTTTCCAGTGACCCAATACAAGCGATCACTAGACTCCAGCCATTCCCGAAATTTTGTATCTTTGCGATTATCAGGCTTTTCCTCAAAGATCCACTGCAGTGTCTTCGCGTACGCCTCCGTGATCGTAGTCTCTCGGTCAGCGATTTCCGCATAGCGAAGTGTGGAGATGATGCGCGACTCGATCTTCTCTCTTCTTGCTTGTTTCATTTCAACCTTTGGATGGTTTTGCCCAAAGATATTGCCGTAATCAGTGTATTCTCCTTGTTGAAACAGGAGATGATGGACAGCTTCTTCCGTTTTCTCCATTTGGTGTCTCGCTGTATCTGATACAAGTGTGGACCTGATGTATTCAAGCATGATACTCCCAGGTGCATTATCAAGATCATCTACGGCTCCCCGAGCTCGTTGGTTCTTAGTCTCTGATGCCTTGTCGTGATAATCTGCTTTGAGATGTTGCAATATTGCCTCCTGGGTTTCGACTGATTTAGTCGAATGCTCTCTGCTTATAAGTCAGCAAGGAGTGCTATCCAAGTTCAAATGTTTTAGAGAGCCCGCAAAATCATCTCCATTATCCAATCCACGAAAAGCGCAGCACGCCTTAGATACAAGTACAACATGGCCAATCATTCTCGAAAAATATATATTGTGTGTTTTCCTTACCTGATCGAAACAAGCAACTCCACGGCGAGTTGGCCCCTCAACTGATCGATTGCAGCGTGTAGTTGCTCGATTTTGGAATGATTCCATACAAGTCGAAAGCTGGTGATGATTGCATCCATTCGTCGACCTTCGTCGTTGACTCCTATATCGTCCAATGTCTGTAACAATTCTCCAACGACTTGCGAACATTCTTTACATAATCTAACAATTCGCGATTGGGACGTCGATTTCGATGAAACCAGATCCGAGGAGCCATCCGCCATGAGTTGTTGTAGAATTGGGTGAAAATAGTGTGTGATATGCCGGAGTTCCTTGAGATCAGAAAGGCTGTTGCTGCCAGACTTAGCAATCTTGAGTGCCCTATCTGTAAATTTGGCACCAAACTCCAAGAACTGGACGATGTTGCCCGCGAAGGCAAGAGCTGCAATAGCTTCGGCCATGTCGCAAGCAATCACGCTTCTGCAGAAGAACTTAGAGTCTAGAACTACAGTTGAGAGTTGGCATTGAAAGGATTCATTGTGCAATATGTAGGCAGGTAGGTATGTATGGAAGGAAATCTGGCAACTCCGAAGAAGAGGGGGTGGGAGCAGGTAGACGGCACTGGCTACCTAGGTTACACACGGCGCAAGGCTCTGTAGATGGTCGACAATCGCCTGAATCGCAATGCCGCTATTGTACGCGGCAAGGCAGAATCCTTGGAAATATCTTTCTTACCTGCATCGCAGGATTGGTGTGTACGGCAACTACCTAGCCTCTGGGCTGGTGGCCACACTCCAAACGGGATCCAGCCTCTCTGATCAGTTTTCCTTGCTCCTAAGTTTACGACGGTTCATAGCTCAAAGTGTAATATTAATCCCATTGGCCGAATTTTGCAATAAAACTACCTACGCTTACACCCATTTTCTATACTTATAGCCGCATAAATTAATTATATAAGCATAAAAATGCATTATGATTGCACCTACTGCCTTGCACCCATTACACCACCACCTACTGCCTAGCACTTACTGCACCACTACCTATTATATTGCACCTATTGCACTGCACCACCACTTATTATAGTGCACCACCACCTATTGCAGTGCACTACCACTTATTGCAATAAGTGCTGGGTAATAAGTGTTAGGCAGTAGGTGCTGGGCAGTGGGTGGTGGTGTAATGGGTGGTGGTGTAATGGGCAGTAGGTGAGTGTAATTATGCTATAATTATGGTATAATGCAATTTTTGTGTAATTAGAATTCTAATTTTTAATTGGGTGCATTAAGAGATTTAGTGGGCTAAAATCCGTTTTCTTGCAGCTGGTGCCAATTGCGCTAAAGGATGGTGGTGTAAATGTAGTGTCAAAATGATTAATGTTACACTTTGAGCTATGAACCGTGGTAGACAAGTTGCAGCCCCCACTCAACCCACGCAATTGATGCCGCGTTGGCCTTTTGCACCTCCGTTTTTCCAGATAATCCAGCGCGGGTATATATCTATGGGTGGTGCAGTATCTATCTCAGCTGAACACACCAGTCACCTCCGGTGGCCTACCCCTGCCCCAGTCTTGGGTCTGATGTGAGCGACATTCTATCGCAGCTATAACAGGCTGTTGGCACTCATCGCGCTTGGCATATGAGTTCAATCCTTCAAAGTTGGCTATAGTAGCAACTTTGTGAACCCCGTCACAATGGTATGCTCGATAGTAATCGGCCTTCTCACGCCAGCTTTGGCTGACTCGACTCCTATGATTGCTACCAGCAGGTCTTCTGGAGGTGTTTTCCCGCAGGACACTTACTAATTGTTACAAATCGGCTAGCGGTCGCTGGCTATCTTTTTTTTTTCTTTTTTTTTTTCTTTGAAATACATAGGTCGCCATGTCCTTTTCATTGGCCATTGAAACTTATCTCCACAAAGTGCTGATAGCTATATATCAAAAGAAGAAAATCGACGATGCGCGAGAACGAGGTCGATGCATCGAATCCAGCGTCGAGATTTGAATGCGAGGCCGCAGGTATCGCACCGCTCGAGGCTTCCAGAGTATTGATTCGTGCATACGTTTATGGTCTAGAAACGGATCCTGGCTCCCTCTCTTTGCTTTTTTGAGGCCATTAGAAAGACGTGTATGCATGTACAAGAGGCTTATGGGTACCAAGGATGTATCTTATGGTATTCAACTTGCTGAGGCTTAGGTCACGGATCGTTTGCACGTGCAGCTCAATCGCTTTCTTTGCACAAGTTAGCTGCTCGGGCCCTGATTGACGCTGCACCACGCACACCTTACAGCTGAGCTCACTTGAAAACTGCCTTGGTAGAATCTGTAGATAAGAATTTGAGTATAAAGAATGCCAGTGCCCAAACAAACAAGCATTGGCTTCATTCTTTTCTGAATCACCTTTCCTTTTCGTCTTTTGTTTCCCGCCTCTTGTTTTCCCATTGTTTGTAGCTGCGCCAGTGGACCTGGCGCTGGCGACATTCAACAGTATAAACAGTATGATGATCATTTAACGCATAATACGCTCGAGTGCGAGCATTGGGAATATCCACGTTCTTTCTGCGATTATTGCAAATCCTCTCTTTTCAACCCCGAAGGCCCCTGCATGACCTGCAATCCAGTCGAATTTACCACAGACCGTCTCGAATATGACAGCACTCAGCATCAAGAGTCAATTAATCCAAGCTTGCTGTTCAGTACTCAAGACAATTCTCAACAAAGGTCTGGGGGCGTCCTTCATTCACATAGCACACCCGGCAATCCTACCGATAGAGCAAGTTTCCCCTGTACCTTGGGCTGTGACAAAGCTTTCACGTCGGCCAAGGACCTTAAGAGGCATTACAATTCCAAGATGCACAGCTCACCGTCGGAAAGAAACACAAGGTACCAATGTGCCTGTGGATACTCCGAAGCCCGTCGCGACAACTTTGAACGTCATTTCTTGTCTTGCGAAAAACCTAAGAAACAATGTTTCCAATGCGACCAGGGCCATTCTTTCTCGACGTCTACGAATATGAGGCAGCATCTACGGTCTTGCAAACCCCCCAAGGGTCGACCTGTGACTAGGAGTTGATGAACCGGAGACTCAGCGAAGGGAAACCACGATCAGCGACACTGGAGTATGGCTTACTTTCAAGAATACAGTCGCTGACAAGAAGTCTACGATGATCATTGTTGTCTGTATAACACTTTCTCGGTGTGGCATGGGCCTAGCTAGGGGGCCGTTACCAACTCTGATACCATGCCATTTCGTCTGAGGAAAGTTGAGTACAGCGCAACCATGATCATGTAACTCGTGGTTTTCCTAAGCACAGTCGCCATCTTTCGCATCGAAGAACAAGCTTGAATCCCAACAATCGAACCCGCAATTTTATGTATAGGATGATCCAGAGTTATATGGTTAATGGCACCCAGGCAATCCAACCCCCAAGTTAGGATGAGTTTGGAAACGGAACGAAGACAAATACAGTCAATTGTCGGACTTCTTATTTTCACATGGAACACAGGATTCAGTTGCAACATAAATGCAACACAAATCCAACACAAATGCAACACAAAAGAAGGATTTTATTTCGTTCTATTAGCTTTTCCAATCTCCTGTTTGCGCAGTGAGTGGATCTAGCGAACAGGCGAGGTTTCCTCCTTGAATGTTATCCAATTTTCTGCTCGCGCAGTGAGAGGATATAGCAAACCAGCCTGGGGCCATTGCGATCTGACAAAGGATATCGAGTTGAAGTAGTCAGCTGTGCGTATGAGGACTGGGCTTCGCCTGATCGTGGTTCAATTTGGGGGCACCTGTTCGGAGTGCCATTCAAAGCGGCCTGACTGGCAAGTGGTACATTGACCTAGAGCATTGTTCATAAACTGAGAGCATTGCATATAGACTGAATGTAAACCAAACCTCTTACATCGAAATTCATTCATTATACTTGTTCAAAGGTACAGCCATAGTATTTAGCTCGAGACCTTGTCTCTTAGTGAAAGTTATATTCATTGTGAAAACAGCCAATGAAACCTTTATTGCAGACCACCAAGCCTTCGCCACGGGAGGATATGTGTAAATTCCTTTGGAAAATGACGGCCAACTTGAAGAGGACCAACGAGGGTCACAGTTCCTCTCTCTTGGAATACTCGACTTGAGTTTTGAGCTCTTCAGACAATGTCCTACCACTTCACCTGCGGTCGATAGAAGTAATGTCCGAAGCCTCCCGTCGGAGCAATGCGTAAAACGGGGCTGCCCGGCCTTTGACGAGGACAACCTTCACCAAAACGCCGGGCTGCAGGAGTCAAAAGTTCCATGGTACCGTCGATCTCAAAGTACAAAAGGGGTACTGCCAGATACTCTAAAGTCACAGCCCGCAAACTGAATTAAAGTTTATCACAGCTGAACCAACAATCTATTAGAGACCCTGGGAAAATCCTCGACCGCAGGGGTCTTGAAGCTGCATCCAATCAGACATAATGGCCTCAGACCTCCAACTTTTCCTGCCAGACAAAATGGGCGCAAAAGGCCGGGACTACCTTGCGCGAGCACTAGGTCGCTGCGTGTGCATCACCGCTTGCAGAGGTACTCATTCAACCAATTGTCGCTGCTCATGCACAACCGATTTTGAGCCAAAAATGCCTAGCCTTTCTTTTCCGTAGTAGCCTGATCGTGTAGGCATTCCATTGCGGACCCTATGGGGAGGCTCTACTCCGTTGTTACTATATTCCTAAGATGATATATGCCCGGAACACATCCTGGGACAAGTCTGAACGTCTAAGTCGCGACAAGCTTGCACGAACAAGTTCCTATACCGACTGCGCCATCCTTTTTTTTTTTTTTTTTTTTTCGGTGGCTAATCTACAGGCGCTTTCATAATCCATCATGGTTATCTCAAAGACTTCCAAATCAGTAGGGAAAAGTGCGTATAAACCTCATACCCTGGATTTTGTCTGTGCTCATTCATATACAGCTAAGGTTTTGACCAAGAAAAGAGACCAAACTTTTGACATAGTCGCTGCGATTCAGAGCGGTCGCCACCGGGAAGCATTGACCCAGCTTAAGGACTTATTGGACCCTGCGAACGATCCTGAAACTCAAAAACAAATGACAAAATGCAGTTCAGGTGCTGCAAGGTCAGAAGGCCAAGGCCCACCGGCTCACAAGAGTCTACAGAATTACTGGAGACTTCCTTTCAGAGGCCTGTCCTATCAAGTTTATGCCATACTTAGGGAGGAGTTTGCCTTGACAGGCTCATTCGACTCTGTTCTTCATCGTCTAGACGTGTCTCTGTCCGAGCATCCGAAGCAAGCCCGGAAACTTGCCGAAGAACGCAAAGTATCGCGTTCAAAAGGCGCAAACGACATGCGTGCCTGGACCAAGTCATCGGATGAACTGCTCCAGCAATCATTCGCGAAGCGAACCAACGTCGCCACGAAAGATGAACGTCAATCTTTTGACATAATTTCGGAGACTGTAGCTCTAGTCGCCTCTGCTAATCCGCAAGACGATGCCGATGGCTTTGGATTCGGCGATGTCGACTCTGTCCGTCGCCATAATTTGATCACCAAGGATACCGACGACAAAGATGTACCTCTCAGCGGCACTGGAAACCACGAGTCTTCAAACGACACACCCGGTATTCAAGACACAATGTACTTGCAAGATATTCCTGGAGACGATTCTGTTGAGCAGCTACTCCGTCGGAATGAAAACAGACTAAATCCTGCGCTTATGAGTTTGGGTTACCCATGGCCTCACATTGGTGCGTTAAGAAGATCAGCATTGAACGCCTGGAGACACGGCGCCGGACGGAAGAAGAGCTGGAATTTCCGTCCACCACAAAAGTTACCTACCAGACGAAAGTATAAAGGCTTTTGTGCGCCTGCGCCTGGCATCGAAGAATCGTTCTGTACGGATGCTGTATCGGATACTGGGGAGCCTTCACCCTCAGAGTCTTCGACAGGCCCAGGAATGTCTTTTGATCCAGGACCGATACCAGGCGCGATGCGGATCCGGTGCGCTCGGGTAGTCAAGAAACCGCGTAAATATAGAGTGCAATCCAAGCGCTGGCGCCGACAAGCTCATTCATGGAAAGAGGGAAGGAATCTATGGGACTTGAAGCGCCTCAAAAATATGGACAACTTTAGGCCCACATGGACTAGCCCTCGGCCACACTGGTACCCTAAAGAGCGGAAGTCTACCAAAGTCGTCATTCAAAGGGCTGAGAGAGATAAGGACCAAGAGAAGCCATATGCTCTTCAAATGTCGTGGGATTTGACTAAGCCGGTCATTGTAGAGTCGCGTCTTCTCTCTTTCACAACACAAGATACCCCTAGGCCTCATCCGATGACAGAGGGGACTTTTTCCGAGGAGAAATTGATCTTCGGGTCTTTGCTATCCAACATCCCGGAGAGTTTACCTGGCTCGTCCGTAAAGAGACAGAAGCGCCGAGGTATCAATAAGCTCAAGATACCCGAATTCAACAATGCCGAGCATCTCCTGTCATTCTTGCAGGCTGGCAGGCAGAATTTGCTGGGAAGGATGACAGAGATGAAGGACACCCTGCCACAGGGATGGGCAGGAACCCAGGAGTCCTACTCAAGGAAACGCCGAACATTTCAGGCCTGGGAGAAACAATTAGAGGACTTAGAGCCCACCTATGCACTGGCGCGAAAGCTCGAGATACGGCACTGTCGAGCCGACACGTTGATCCGAAAAGAGATCAAAACGCTCGAGATGTACGTCACTTGGGTTGAGCATTCACAGAGCGCACTGATAGACCTCCCCTGGACCATGCGCAAACAGCCTGGCGCGGACTTGATCATGACCAGCCCGCTGCTCGATCTGACGGATTACTCAGAGTTGATACGTCATGGCATCATTAACTATACTGACGACTTTGCCTTCGACTCTACGCATTGGGACATCCATGGAATCAATGTCTCCAAGCGAGTGACAAAGGCTTATAGGGAATGGTGCCAAATGAGTGAGAACCTCATCAAACCTCTGTTGAATAGCAGGTTATCAGTCGCTGCATGAGCTACATAGCAGCAGACTTCACCGCGGAAGCTGCTCAGCGCCGTGTGGTTTGAGGAATGGGTCAGAATGAGGAGTGGAGTGGAACTGGAAGTTGCAACCTCAGTAAAACTGCCAGGATCACGAAGTATACGCACTCGGCTAGGAATAGGAACGCTGTGATCAGAAAATAGGCTCCTAGTATGTGGTATATACTTGTGTGCAACTGCTTTTATTCCGACTAATCTCATTTCAATAGCATGTTTGCTTTTCCCAGATGTAATTCGCTAAGATAAGCTTGGCAATTTCTTGCGTGCTATATTGATTGTACCTATATATTTCTTTTATACCTATACAATCACAAATAAAACTCGTAACACTGTCATTCTGGCATCATAAATTCGTACCCCCGTGGACTTTGACCAGGCGCAAAATGCTGCGACCCGTTCTGTCCAAGTCAAATGGTATCAATACTTGTTCGAAAAACAAAACCGAACGCCTTATGCAAGCCCAACTATCCAAAATCTCCACTGCATGTTGCTTATGACAGCCATCGCCTGGCAGTCACCGCATTCACTGCCAATGTCTCAATACGCCCGGCGTACAGCTTCATGACATGACAGACCGGGTCACCCCAGACGACATTTCTCAGCTGCTCGTCGCTGGCAACCTGGGCCAAGACGCCCTCGTTGAGTCGTTCCTCCACCGTCTTCTTGCTCTTGAGCTTGGCCTTTGGGTCTCCCGAGCGCAGAATCACAATACGCCCGGCATTGCTGAGAGTGCTCGGGGGTAATTGCCATACGGGCTTTGGTGCCTTTGTCTGAGGTGGTTTGACTGCATTTTTTGATGACTTCTTGGGCGTCGGGGTGGTCTTGGACTTTTTGTCCTTTGACTTGGAGTTCTTCGCCAACTTTTCGCTTGCAGGTGGCGGACCGAGTAGCTTGCCGTCTGATTTGGCCAGAGTCTGGATTGGCGCGGGACTGGCAAAGAGCTCGAGCAGACTCTTGACGTATGCCTTGTCTGCTCGGGCCACGGGATCTCCCTCATTGATGAAACTGATGAACAAGGACTTTCTGAGTTCGAAACGGTCAGGTTTCTGTAGAGGTACGCGCGACACAGGCGGAGTGCCAAAGGTTATGCAATGGACTCTCTTGAAGCAGCCGGTCAGAAAGTTGAGCTCAGACGAGGCTGCTTTGGAGGTCGAGAGCATGTGCGAGTAGAGCAAGGATGCAACGGCGCCGCCTGCCGAGTGACCGGTGATTAGCAGAGAGTATGAGGAGCGATCTGGATTTTCTTCCAAAAGCTGACGGAGTCTTGCCGCGACAGGCTTGATCATCTTTCGTGCCGCCGAAAGGAATCCTGCGTGGCAAAAGTTGCTAGTGTCATCCTATATAACTGATAAGTGTCTTTCTTATAGTAAGTGCGTGGCATGACTTACCAGAAAGCCTGTCGGAGCTGTTGGTGCTGTGTTCAGATTGACAGCCCAGTCCATAAAAGTCGCTGTACCGCGTATGGCAAAGACAATGGTATGCATGTGGTCCATGGGGACAGACTTGATGCACATGGCTTTTGTCCCCGTTCGCCAGTCTGCATCAACATAGGCATCGCGCTCTGAGCCACGAGGGTTCTCGTAGACCCGTTCAGAATATTGAGAAGCCAGGCAAATCAGTGGCCATGTCGGGATATAGCTGTTGGCTGTTAGTGATAAGTGCAAAAACATCAGCTGCTGACTCATGACTTACAGGCGCAGTGGAGGTAGGTTGTCAGGCAGCCGAGAGTTGGCATATAAATCAACTTTTGCGAAGTAACCACCTTGAGCAAGTGAGGATACGACTGCAGTGGTTTGTCCTTTAGGTGTCGTATCTTTTTTGCCCTTTTTCTTGGTCCGGCTCTTGTCGCCCGCCGTTGTCGGAGGACTGACCGTGCTAGACACTTGAGAAGGAGTTGACTGATACTGAAACAAGTCTCCTTCATGTCCAGAGAAACGTTCACAGTCAATCGAAGTCATGACTTCATTGAATTTGGTCTGTATTTGATCATACAGTGCGGCGGTTTGGTTGAGCAGCTGGGAGGCGTGGCAGTGCCATCTTGGCAAACCATCGTCGATTACCTGATGCACGACATCATATGGCACAATCTTGTTGGCCAGATCCACCATGGACCCAAGATTGTGTTTACCAAGATGAGTTAATGAGCATGTTGACGGAGCCGAATAAGGAGGTACAGGGCCAAGATAGTAGTGTTGGTTTACAATAATGGGACGATAGGGCTGCTGCTGCGGCTCTGGATATGGCGGAGGTTGAACTGCATACTGGATTTGAGCTTGAGGGGGAGAGGGAGGCGGCGCTTGTGACTCCTGAGGCCGAGCAACCGGTGGCCGAGACGGTTCAATTGGATATCCTAGATGATCAACCTTGACTGTGGGCGAAGATGGCGGTTGTTGACGCTTTCTGGATGCGAAGAACCCCATGGCGAGACCTCAGCTGAACCATGCATATGGAAGCGCTGGGGACGATGGGGGAATTTTGCGGGATCAGTAGTATGTTATGTAAATCAATAGTGTCTCAGAAGGCAGGAAAAGAAAGGATGTAATACGACACACGGCACGGAGTTAAAGAAGCACGACAGATGTGTAATGTTACAAAAACCGAAAAAGCGGCTACTGAACTGGCAACATCCACGAAGAAAAATGGGCGAAGCACCTCTGCCTAGCATCGTCATGGTGGTGGCCCAGATCTTAAGAGAAAAACGGGCACGCACACCACAAGGCCGACCGACGGCGAGACTCACTTCACTGGCTTCAATGGATTCTTGCACTACTCATCGGAAGCGCTGGACCTTCTGCAGAATACTGCATAGCACAATGGGAGAGGCGGGTGTGCCTTGCCCTTTCCAGACGCGGATCCCTGAAAGGCGACGTCTACACGCTGTGATTCGCCCGTGGCCGTGCAACTGCGCCCCAATGAAGGCAATCGATTCCGCCAGGGGTCAGTCATTGACCTGGACGACGGGTACCCTAGGTCGCCCAGGGACGAACCACGGCCAGAATACAAATGGGGCTTCACGATGCATGCAAGGCAAGTTTATCATTTGGGAAATCGCTCGCTCAATGGTTTGAATGGTCCTCGAAGCTAGACAGCTATGAATGCAAACTACTGCAATGCTTGTGTGTAACCGAGAATCCCCATTATGGTATAGGTCATCCACTGTCAACCACTTTGTTTCTACGTCTAAAGCCTATCTTGGAGGCTAGTTGCTGGTAGCTGCAGCTGCGTCCCGCCGCGCTTATACACACCAGTGCGGGGTTGGTGAGTTGTAAGACAGTTTCCTGCAGATTTATATATCCCATGCAGCTCTTCTGTGCCAGAGATATGAGACATGATATCGTCAACTATCGGAGCATGATTTGCGACCGCGATTGCTCCTTATGTGAAAAGCGCATGTCAATTTTGGTTCCGTAGTTAGATGACTTACGGGCTCCAGGTATTATGACCACTATAACCAACGATCTGCTCACTAAAATAAGCTGGATTCTAATACCTAAGCACTACTGCAGGACCTCCCGCAGTTGGGTTGTTGTAGTGTAGAATACAATAATACCATGGCTACCGCGCTCCTCAAAAACCAATTCCAAACCTAGGTTCGACGACTTACGTGAGCCGGATTCGACATGACCAAATACACAAAGAAGCTAAATCATACATCCACGACCGGTCTATGACGGTAGGAATTGCTGCCTCGTAATCGTAAATTGGGATGACCGATTGATCACGAGTCTGACGTCAAGGCCGTCTCTTGTTCGATGAACGGCGCCAAATGTGTCTAAAATCGTCGAGTGTATTCGACCAAGCCTAGAGTCTTATTACCTAGTCGAGAAGTTTGAAGCGATCTAGACACGACTGGTCGTGGGAGTGACGGAGATATAGTCCGTCTTAGAAATCGAGCTCGAAGGATTAAGTCGTGTGCTCGACATTGCTTCATGATAGCTCATGTTCTGGCATGCGGAGTGCTTCGAGATCCACACATCCGGTCCCGAAGTTGAGAGAAGAAAGTCGAGAGTAAACAGCGTCACCGGTGGGTATCACTGGTCTTCGGTGACTGAAGAGCCACCCACTATACAAAATGTCTAAGCTGCCATGAAAGCGATATCACACATGTTGTACTTCAACTGCCTCATAGTTTTCTCGGCCCCTCACCTGTCCGTATACAGTATCCTAGGCGCCGTTCAAGCGGTTTGATTCTAGTTCTCGTCTTGTCAAGTCGGGGTACTTTATTGACTGAAGCTCACTCAAGAATTAATCACGGTTATGCTACTCCGGCTTATAGCTCCGATCATCTCATGATGCAAGTAATCGACCAACTGTTCGGGGCCGAGAGGAGTTGCCGATCAGTGTGATGTTGACAAAAGAAATAAGCTGCAGTGACGATTGTGTGTTTATATTGTGACAGAAGCTGGGACATATAAATCTGCCGAAGGGCTTGAGAGGGTCGAATTCGGAAGGTATCGGCAGTTTTGTTAACGTATTCCGGGCCCTGCACCGTTGCAATTGAGTCGACGGCATCGCTAGATTTGACGGCACATATCAACAGGACTGCCCTAACCTAGACCCATTGTTCCTCACAAAGACAGCCTGCACAGGTTTACACATTGGGCGTGGTTAGTGGCGCCTCAGTTGAGAGGGACACCATCGGATGAATATTTTGACGTCAACAGTACAGCGTACGATCACTATATTCATGAAACCGGAATATGTGGGCGTTCCAAGGTTGGAAACAGGCTGTGGTGTCTTGGTGGACCATGAGATGGTCCGGGCAGGATACATGGATCGCTACCAAGGAGTTGGCAATTTCCAAATACGTGCAAAGTCTTTGAGCAACACCTCTATAGTAGATAGGTGAGCTCTGAGAATTAGAGGGAGACCATGAACTGCCACAGAGATATCACAAACAAAAGCAGTGCATCAGCCTGAAAAAGGTCAGAAACGTAGATCCTATTTTTATACTCTGGTGCGAGGAGTCCAGAACCCACGCAGCATGTGACCCCTGGACTAGAGGCGACGTCCAGAGGGGACCCCTTGCCAATTGAGGGCGGGCTGTCGGCAGTTTCGCAGGGGCCACAGGCACTGGCAAAGCTGCCAATGCCCGCCAATGCCACCAAAGATTCAATGGGACACGGCGCTAGTGGATCGCCGTGTCTGTCTGCATTGAGTTCGACAGGGGGCCCGGCTAATCAATCTACGGCATGGGACGGACCTCAGACAAGCTGATTTCAATGCGAAATGGAGCTTGACACGCTTCAGATCTGATCAGTGTCTTCTCAACAATTATCACAAGCAATGACGCCGGCGCCGTCATGGACTTTGTAAGTGGCATCGGCATTTCGAAGACGCGTTCGTACGTGCCAGATACTTACTATCTATCTAGTGGTCGCGGCTCATAGCACATACGCCCCTGGCTTCGGCCACCTCCAGCAAGGACGCTGCGAGAGATCCAGTGCGCAGGAGGCAGCGCTTCGAAAAGGAATACAGTCAACTCTTGGTAAGGGCAGACGTCGAACCATCACTGGAACCTCTGGCTTGCTAACACGGATTCAAGCATATATGGAGGAACACGTCAAATATCGCCCGTGACGTTGACGCTGCAGAGAACCTGGAGATCCGCCTTCAGGAGTTATCCAACATCCTCGCCGACGAGTCTCGCCGACCCCTCCCCCACCCGTGCATCACCTTCTCGGCCGTCAAACAGATTTACGTTCCCATTGCCAAAATAGCGACCACATCATACAATGAATGGATTATCAAGGAGGCCGTTACCTTCTTCGCAACCCTGATCGAGAGCGAAGAGGAGGCTTTCGTCGAGAATGAAGCCTTCTCTGCGAGCTTGACCAACCTTCTGATCCGCATCACAGGCGCCAACAGCATTCGATTGGGCGCCGAAACCGAAGTGAGGGTGGTGGAGATTGCCTTCAACATCACTACCAAGATCCGTTTGGAGCCACACATATTGCCGGCATGGTTCAAGTCCCATCAACACGAGCCGGGCCAAGAGGATAAACCCAAGGATCAAAGAGAGAAATTCGCTGGAAAGACACAGAAGCAGGACTTCCCTCTCTTCTATCTTCTCATGGACTACATTCACCACGAGGGCAAAGTGGGAGATTTCGCCCGCACCGGTCTGCTCTACATTATCGAGTCGGCCTCGAATTCCGTCGAGCTGGAACAGTGGATAGTGGAGAGTGATCTTTCGACACTGATGGCCACCGGCTTGGGCGCTCTTTACAGTCAACTGAGCCGCAAGCTGGTGATTGATCACCCCCCTCAGGACCTGCCACCAGTCCTGGCCTTGTCAGACTACCAGCATCCGTCTTCAACCTTTGAAATTGTCAGCTCCTGTTCGCCCGATTTCAAGCTACATCTCGACACTTTCTTGGCCCATCTTCTCTTCTGGCAAGATGTGCTCAACCACTGTAGATCAACCGAGGTCAAGTCAACCCTCTTGGAGCATTTCCAAGTCATCTTCTTGCAGCAATTATTGTGAGTGCCTATGTATACCTTTGATGAATGACCTTAACTTACAGGCTCCAGGTATCCGTCATTATTGGAGTC
Source organism: Neopestalotiopsis sp. M2102B (assembly GCA_023628315.1). NCBI lineage: Eukaryota > Fungi > Ascomycota > Sordariomycetes > Amphisphaeriales > Sporocadaceae > Neopestalotiopsis > Neopestalotiopsis sp. M2102B. The sequence continues at coordinate 196,815 of JAMAKW010000078.1, forward strand.
GTCCGACGTTGATGGTGGTTCTTCAGTTGCCGTTTTGACGTATTTGAGACGCATCTTGGAGGCCCTTGATCATCCCGATATGATCAATCTCATCCTCCACTACCTCTTGGCTCTGCCTGATGCCGAGACTCCCAAGCCATCAAAGCCAGAAGCGGCAATTAGTGCTGCTCGCAAGCGAAAGTCCATGGATCTTGCGACCATGATGGCCGCCTCTAAAATAGCATCAGAGTACACCCCGCTGCTCTTCAACCTGGTGGATCTTATTCACTCGTGCCTGAAGTCAAAGAACCAGCAGACAGTATGCGTCACGCTGCAATTGCTGGCTGTGATCCTTAAGAGGCATCACCGATACGCAATCATCACCCTGCTACACACGGAAGGTGTCCTGGGAAGCCTGAGTCAACGGACTCGCGGAGCTCACGAGCAAGAAGTCGAGTTCTTGACCGTGCTCGCTGGATCAGTCGGCGGCCAGGACAACTTTGATGAGATCTACGATAACATTGTAAAAGATACAATGACTAGACTCGAGGCTCACCCCTGCTCTCTCAAGCTAGTGGCACCAAAAGTGTCAATCAACAACCACAAACTGCCTGCCATTCCCGACAGCTTGCCAGGCGCCCCTCGAGATGTGCCGCACCATTCATTAAGTCCCGAGGATCCACTATTGAATTCCTTGCTGGATCTTTTAGAGACATTCTTTATCAATCCCGTGGAAACAAACTTGTCCCTCACTGAGACAATTGTCGACATGGCTGTGTGCGGGTACATTACTATGGAAGGATGGCTGTTACGTTCTCCTTTGAAATACGCCTTTGGCGAGGATGACGAACTCCTCCCTGAGCCGATTCCTGACCCGTCGTCGGACGGCCTTACCGAGGCACAAAAGTTGCAAGCTATTGAAAGATGCCGTCGAAGGCCATTGTGGCAAGCCTCAAGTCTTCCACGCATTCTCAACATTCTTGAGGATTTGGCAGATCAGGTCGCTTCTTTCAAAGGCTCGATCCCACGATTTGAAGAATTATTGCAACAGCGACGGGAAGCTTTCCAGACTGCAGACACCATTGTGCAAAATCCATTACCTGTGCGACCAGCAACAGCGAGTGCCACACCAGTCAGTGAGCGCTCGAGTTTTGATAGATCGTCAAGGCCTACTTCTCCAGCTCGCCCCGGTGGATTGGAAAGTTTTGCACAGCGTCTCTTGTCTGATTTGACCACCCCTACTAGAAGCAGTAATAGTCGTGGCCGCAAGAACAGTCGTGCAACTACAAGTTCTGGCACGCCTGGAGGGACGCCTTCGTTCAAGCCTGAACCGCCACCAAAGCAGTTTCCAATGAATCACCAGAGTCCAACGAGAAGCGGACAGCAACACGAGACCCCTATATCAGGCGACCGACAAGGGCCAGTCGCTAGTCAGGCAGCAGCCTTTGCAGCCGTGGATCAAAGCATTCTCTTGCGAAAGGTCAAGCTCCCCTCCAAAGAAGCAGATGTGATTGAATCCATTCCTCTCGATTTTGATAAGAAGCCAACCGGTGTGGAGGAGCCCGCGGAATCATCAGTTGGAGGAGAAGACCAAGAGACTACTCCCAAGGCTGAAGAACAGCAGAGCGAGAATGAAACTGCAGATTCGACTCCGACATCGAGTGAGACAGCCACACCTGATGGGGAGAAGGCAGCTTCCGTGTCACACGTCCTCACGAACACCATCATCTTTCAGTCATTTATCCTCGAGCTTGCAGCGTTGGTACAAGTCAGGGCGGGTATGTTCAGCGAAGTCCGTTTCATTTGATAGATCATCTCAGTCAGGGCCGCTTTCTGTTGCTTCTCACTTTCGAGTCAGGGCTTGCATGGATACCCTCGGCAGCGGTTACGTTTGTACAGATTTCTTCTCTCGTCCTTTTGTCAAAGCATAGCTGGTGAATCATCGATGGCGCTAGAGGTCTATGTCGTTTTGTCATTTCGCGACTGGGAAACGATGGCTATTTGTAGACTACCTTATTCAATTATGGTACCAATATGAACATGTGCAGACATATTGAAATTGACCAATTACCTGTCTATTGTGAAGTCAAAATGCTGAAGTAAAAGATATGCAATTTCATTCCGTCCCAAGCTATGAATATGCTTCAATAACAATGCTGAATGCCCACAAACGCCGAACCTTAGGATGTATGCCTTTATACCACAAAATACTAGTAAAAACCGTGACAAAGCATATGTACTCCACCCGACAGAGTCATTACCAAGTAAACAACCATCTAGTTGAACCCAACAATACCCTCAGCAATCCTCACACCGCGACCATTTCCAGAATTCCTCCACACGGAGACCTTGCGCCCAATGATGCCCGAGCCGCCGACACCAATCTCGAGCGGCTCCTCGAGACGGAGCTCGGTGGAACAGGTGCGGATCACGGACGGCCGCGCCGCGGAAAAGTCTAATCGATGCAGGAGCGACAGTTCCTCCTGGTCTTCTTCCTCGGAGTCTTCCGAGTCTGATATCGTGCTACTGCTGCTCTTCGGTGCCCTTAAGTCACCTGTGCTGTGGATGCCAATGATGCAGCCGCTGAGATCGTGTCCGGCGCTGTCCTCTAGTGACGATGGCGTATAGGTGATGTGTGTAGCCATATTTGATGAACATAACGTGGATGACGAGGAGTCGTCGTGTGGGAGTGCGTGAAAGACCATGTGGCCGGACAGGGCTTGCAGGCGTGTTGAGGGTGCTGACGATGTTGGAGCGTTGAGCACGGCGAGGGCGCCGCCTAGCGGCTGTGATGGGCGAGGCGATTGGATGCCGCACATTGTGATGTAAATGATTTTTTGAAGAGGTGTATGTCCAGTGAGTACATGTACAAGACCAAATGAGAAGTGATTGCAGTGTCGAACAGTGTATATGTATTTGGTAATTTGTTGTATTCACTTGGTGATATTTTTATGATAGAAGCGAATATGAAAATCGAGGAGCTATTCGAGAATTTGGACCATGGCTTATTTTATACCATACTTAGCCGTCCTTGAAAATATCTGCTCAAAACACTCAGATCGACAGGCACCTCCTTCGCCAATTCGAGACCCTAAATCAAAGGACAAAGGTGCACGTGAATCATGTCAGTCTGCCCATTGTTTCTGTCCATAGTTTCACGCGGCACCAAAGACTCGAACAGGGGGCTTTAGTGAACAAGGTGTTGCGTCGAGTCTGACCAATCATGTCCTTGTTCCTGTCCATATTGAGCAAGTTTGCGGGGGTTGAGAGGGTTTGCGAGGTATGAGTCGGTGGTCTAGAAACCACATACACGGATGACCATAGAAGCGAGCAATGAGCAAGAAAACGTGTAACGGAGCTTTGGATAATAAGAACCAATAACGTGTTTGGAATATTCACTGACACTGCTGCAGAGGTTCCTTACAGAATTTCTAAGGTTCCTATGGCGTTACAGTATGAAGGCACTAGATCAGGGATACAAGTGGAGATCCGTTGGGACTTGACTTGGAAGGTAGTCGCGTGCACTGCACGAGTATTGCCTGCTTTGTCTCCTACTGTTTCGATCGCTCAAATTATAAAAGATGCTAAACGAGTGATAATCATCGCAAGCATGATCGGATCAAAAGAAATTTGCAGCCTTCAGAAAACTGATTGTTTAAGATGTTATACGAGTGCTTCAAATAATCTTATTCGCTTGACCTGACTGCCAAAGCATTATCCATTGTGTAAACCCAACCAGCAAACGCCGCGCAATGCAGTATAATATCATGCAAACAATTAAGTGTGTACCCCGTATCCCATGCCTAATTCCTTCCCTCATCCCAGTCAGACCAACGCTTCACAATCTCGTCAACCATCTCAATCCCCTTTCGGGATGCTTCAACCTCGAACCACTCCCTGTGCGACTTGCCACAAGAATCGCAAGCGCCCTTGTCACTCACCCGGAGTCCGGCTCCGGCAAGCTCCAGGTGAATCAAGCGCTCCACCTTGTGACTGTGTGGCATCTTGCGCGGCGTCGAGGGCGCATTGGTCGAGACGTACGGGTAGTACCGGATGAGCGAGATGTTGTAGCCGCACTGCCGCGTCCACTCGTTGAGCCGCCGCTGCACGTTGGACGCGCGCCCAATCTTGAGCAGGATCGTCTTGGACGACTTGTCCTTTTGTGTAGCGTATGATTGAAGCACATCGCTGGTCCGCCGCTGTCGCCCTCCCGGACCACGGCTCGGAGGAGCCAGCAAGTCGCGCGCGGCGTCGACGGGCGGCGCCTTGGGCTGCGACTCGGGCGTGAGCCAGAATATGTAAATATATCCCGCCTCGTCTTGTTGCGAGATCGGCTTGGCGAGCTCGGCCATCAGCTGTGATGCCGTCTGGGGCGATGCCGAGGGCGGGATCAGCTGGAGATACTGCGACGTCTGCGAGGCGTCCGACTTAGCGTAGCTGCGCCTAGGAGACTTGCCGCCGCTGCTGCCGGCGGCTCCCGGTCGCGAGTTCTGGGCCGAAGATGGTGATAGGTACTGGTTGGATGGCGGTTTGGACGAGCCGCCTGCCGCTGCGCCTGGACGGGGCTGGACTGGTCTTGGTTTAGGCCTGGCCGGTAACTCTTCCTCGTACGTTGCTATCGTGAAGCAGCAACAAAACGTCTTTTCCTTCTTCTTGGTCCTTGGTTTCGGCATGGGTGGTTTCTCAACGCTTCCCTGCGCAGCCTGTGGAACCCTTCCACCCGAGGCCGCGCCTCCATTTGCCGGCTTCTTCTTTTTCTTCTGCTGTGCCTCCACGATACCCAACCGGTCAATGAGCGTATCCAAGCTCTCCCGTTGCTCGAGGATGGGCGTATTATCGCGCCTTGGGCCCGGGCTAGACTTGGCAGACAGGCTTGCCTGATCCTTGTGCTGCCAGCAGTACAAATCGGGATCGGCAGGGTCGTCGACGCGGAGGTTCTTCTTGCTCTTTGGGACCTTGATGCGCGAGGTGGCGGGCGAACTATTTGGCGAGGCACCGAGCGGACGTCGGCACGGACGGCCGCTGGAGGTGATACCTCTACATGTCGATTCTGGATTGAGAGAGTCGGAGCGACCTATAAGAGACTCCGGCGTATTTGGTATAAAGGGCATCCTTTGTTAAGCAAAAACAGAGATTTCCCTTTGGGATCCTGCCGAGTGTATAGAGTAGTAGCGCTGTCTGGTGGTGAAAACGAGTGTTGCGAGCGAGCGTTGACAGCGGGAAGAGCGAGAAGACGGATGAGTAAAGTAGTAATCCTGTTCCTGGGTCTTGTGGAGTTCCCTTATTTTCAGGGTCAAGACCAAGAATGCAGGAACAGCATGTCGTTATGTACGAGCTGATGGGGACGGCATCGTCACAGTCGGGGGTTTGACTGGAGTCCACACATCCACAGTCAAGGTGCTGGGTGCGTCCTTGCTGCGGTGTTGGATCGCGAGTTGACTCTGGTACGTCACGCGCCCGCCCTGGCGTCCTGCCCCGAAAGTTTGACTGTATTGGAGTGGCCGGGGGGCTGGCTGGCTGGCAAAGGTTGGCCCTGCTGGCCCTGCTGGGCTCGCTGGGCCGGATAGACGGCGTCGAGGCCAAGTCAGTCAGCCCCAGGCTCCCGTCACCAGCGCCAAAAAGTCAACGGTCGCAGACAGGGGGTCTGTCATTGGGTAGGAAAGTGTGTGGCTGAGCTCTATCCGTCTGTGGCTTGCTCACTTCAGCCACGAATAGTCTGTGCATCCCGCAGGTACGTACCTACTCTGTAGGGAGGGACTGGAGGCAACATGAATATGGAGATTTTAACAACACATGCAGAACCCCTTATTAGTTGTCTCCCCTTATACGTGGTTGCATCTCCTATTCGCTCGTGGATCCCGATGAATATTGCCAAGGGCGCTTATACTCGACTCTCGATATGGAGAATACTAAACTTCCCAGCATTATCCAAAGCAGCTCTGGATTACATTTCACAGGTCAGCATGCCAATTGGTTCTTCATATCGACATGAAACTCCACGTCAAAGGATCCATTTTCGATTGAGATCAGCTTATCTATCACATCTGTCACTTTGCACACGTTCTTAGAGATTGTAGATGGGAAACAATTTAATTCTATGATGGTAATTTCATCTCTCGTACACATTATTATAGTCTAAACCGTAGTTTGGGTATCATGCTCCAATCCTGTAATGCTGACAAAAATCAACGCGTATGCTTTTTGAGCCAATGGCAACAAATCAACAGACAACCTCTATATCAGACACCTATACAACATACTCCTACACTCGGGATGCCCTCGAGTGCGGTCTGCTGGCCGCTCTTGCAAACGACTCCACAGTGTTGACCCTGTCAATATCGTAAGGGTTGCCCTCGTAGGTGGCCTTGCGGCGCAGAGCATTGCTGTCGACGCGCGCAAGCGAAGATCGTCTCGAGGCGCGGGTGGCTCTGGAGGCTCTGGTGGCAGTTGGAGTCAAGGTGTTCGAGGATGTATCATCCTCAACATCCTCGGAGTCGGGAGTCTGAGGCTCCTCGTCCATCTCGGCCGCCTCGTCTTGTTGTCTCTTGAGCTTCCTCATGAACTCCTCAGACTCGGCAGCAAAGTTGCAACGCTTGCGAATAGCGGGACCGTACTTGTAGAAGAGGAAGGGGAAGGGGACACAAGCGAGCGCCAGGAACGCGGGAACGGTCGATGCCCAGTGGATGCCGAGGTCCTTGTACATGTAGGTGGTGAAGAGCGGGAAAGCGGCACCGAAGAGGGAACGGAGCACAGCATTGGCGGCCAAGACGGATGCGGCAAAGATGGTGTACGCATCAATGAGGTAGTTGAGAATGCCGAGGAAGACAAGGACCATGCCGAATCCAAAGGGAACGCCGGCGGCGATACTGGCCATCCAGTGAATGGAAGGATAGTTGGTCCATGCAAACCAGAACAGGCCGACGGGGAGGGCGATGGATCCAATCATGGCCGGAGGGAGACGGGCCTCGGGAGGTGCGTAGCCATCGTTCTTCGCCTCGGTCTTGACGTAGCGCTTGTTGTCGGGGATGTTGTAGGCGACGGCAAAGAGCATGCCCACCATGATTCCCAAGAAAGCCAGACCACCTTCACCTTGGCTCCATCCGCGGTTGGTCTGGTAGACAATGGGGTACGCGGCGAACAACATGTAGAGAGTTCCGTAAATGATGGCCATGTAGATGGACAGCAGAAGAACGATGGGCTCTCTGAAGAGGAGGATCCAGGGGCGCGAGAGGGCAGTCTTGAGGGACTGTCCCAGGGTGACTCTGCCGCGGTCGGCATCAATCTGGCTAACGTAAACCTTGCCGGTCATCTTGCTCATCTTGGCAGCACGCTTGCGCAGAAGGACGGGCGAGTAGGTCTCTGGCACAAGGAACGATCCGACGATCCAGAAAAGTCCCGAGAAGGCAGCCAGGAATCCCATGACCCATCTCCAGCCAGCGCTCTCGCCGAGGAAACCACCAATGATGGGTCCCAAGACAGGTCCAAGGAAAGGTGCGGCGGCGAACAGACTGGTAGCCAATCCACGCTGGGCAGCAGGGAACATGTCGGCAATGACACCACCGGCATTGGTGAGCGGCGAAGATCCGAATGCGCCAGCGAAGAAACGCAGGATGATCAGAGAGTACGAGTTAGTTGCACCTGCGCAGCCGGCGTTGAAGGCTGTCAGGGCGGCGTAGGTAATGAAGAACAGAACCTGACGTCCAAAGATTTCACTGAGAGGAGCCCATAGCAATGGACCGACGGCGAAACCGACAACGAACAGCGACACACCCAATGTCGCCAATTCCTGGCTAATGCCAAACTCCATAATGATTTGCTTCATACCACCCGTGTATGCAGAGGACACGAGGGCGACAGCAAGAGTTGCCAAAGCGACAATGAGCGTGATGAACCATTTTGTGAATGTTGTAAAGTTCATTGGGTTTCTAGGATCGTGGGTTATCCATTGCACTAGGTATGGGTCCTCCTCGGTTCCGGAGCCTGCATATGGGTGGTTGAGAACGGCATCAGTAACGCCGGCTTGGTCGAATACGATTCTCCAGTAGGGAATCTTGTTTGTGTGAGGAGCCTCGATCCTCTCCTTCTCACCGTGGGCTGCCATGGTGAGGATTCGGCGATCGACGCTGTGGGAAATTCGGTTGGTGTGTGTCCGTGTGCCAAGTCAATATCCTGTTATGACGACAACTATTATTGGCACTATTGGGCGTTGTTGATGAATTCGAATTAGACTGTATGTCCCGCCGCTAAGATTCGTTGTTTTGGATTCTTGTCAAGATGGCAAGAGAAAATGTATTTACAAAATATAGATTCCAGGGGGCTTGGGTGAATAATATACCACAACCTTTCGATCAGAGAGAGACATCCATCGGCGGGACGACGGGGTCAAACCTCTTGAGCGCGATCCCGTCTGGTATGCACAAAAATCTGCAGCCTAGGTCCCGCGGTCCAGGTAGTCGAATACGTATTTGTAACACGATTAGCGATTCGGCTCGGCTACCGACCCTCCATGGCCTGTCTGGGCCACCAGGAATGGGCAAGAATGGAGTCGAAAAGCCCATAGCGGCGACCCTCCCATACCTACCTGGCCGGCCAGAACAGCCAAAAGCAGACAAAGGAGATTCTCATGACGGCTTCCGGGGTTAGGAATTGGTAAATCTCGACTCATCGCAGCGCGAAAAGTCCGGCGCCAGCCGTCATAATCCCGGCCCTGGCATCTTTCCGTGTATAACTTATGAAAAACGCTACGAATTAGCTCGCACCCTTATCTTTTTAGCAGGGAACTAGCGGTGGCAGCCCAGCAAAGCCCAGCAGAATTGCCAGATGCGTGCCGAGGCATCGTCGGATAAAACGCCCGCTGGAGACTGCCCAGGCCGAAGATAAATGGGATATGGAGAATCGAGAAGAAAAAAATGAAAATGTCTTGAATCAATAAAATTCCCTATTAGGGAACAGACCCACAGCGCTTTCTTTTCTTGTCTCTCATTTTCTTCAGACGCAAGTTGAGCAAAAGAATTCTTCCATCGAATCAATTTCGTCACCATTAGCCTCACAACTTGGACTTGCTCTCGAAAGCACATCTTTTACGAACAAAACAAGTGAATTCTCTTTCGTCGGCCAAGCTTTTCGGCGTTTACAGGACAAGGAGTCCGGACAGGGGGTTATCGGGCGCATCCTACGCTACAGAGTACATACGCAAGCTTAATAACGCTAGAATGGCACTAGAAATAAGCCACAGATTGAATTCTTAAGCACAATGACGCCTTGCCGTCGGCTGCTGTTGCTTGGCCCAGCGGGATTCAATCTACGAGCCCGAAACTCCGTGTCCGTGCTAAAGCCATGAACTGACTCGGCGCGGCGTTTTTGCTTAAACCTGCGCCTACAGAGTTCTATTCGAATCCGACAGATTGGGACCTATATTTCTAATCCTCCCATTTTGGGAACAGGCAGGTTGATTAGTGATGACACACAGACATGGACAGATCTCATCTCAGTCCATCTACGAGATACACTACGCTCTTCTGAGGCTCCCGTCTGCCCGTCTAGGCTCACCTGCCACATGGACTTGGGCTTACGGATCTGCAAGTGCAACGTTTGTTCGCATACGGTTGCCCCGATCTTCTGTGTTTTAGCTGAGCGGCCCAGTGCAGATCACGGGTAGCAGCTTTGACCCGTCCGCCGTGTCGGCGTCGGGCTGCTGGCAACTTTGTCACCGCCGTTTATTAATAATTCGCAATCCATCCTGAAGAAAAAAGTTCATCAGTCTGACCTGGGTAATCCTGTCATCCGCAAGCTCTAGGTCATACTATCTGTCCTACACTACCGCAACATCATATGACCCTTAAGTCGACGCTGTCTATTTTTGCTGCTGTTGCTGCTGCTAGATCCTTCATTCAAATCATATTTGTCGTTTGTCGTCTACTCGAGAGCCGAGGTCAATGTCGAGATTCGTATAGCTGCCCCATATACTGGCGACCGTCCGGGTTCTGGGTCCACTGCAGTCGGCATGCCAATATCCGTGAGCAATGCATAGCCGCGGAATAAACCATTCTACAAATCTGCCCAAGCGATTAGGTCAGGGAGGTGCAAAAGTAGTAAATTGGGTAGGACTAGCGAATGGATCCCAACATACTAGGGAGGGAGGTAGCACCAAGTGCAATCATTAGGTGCATACACAGTAGTATATGAACCCGCAGTCCCACGAAAGCTTGGTCGAAAACACAAAGACAGCGACTTCGAACTTGCCGGCAGACAAGCTGAAAATATGGAAAGACGATGATGCCAGATAGAGAAACCGTCGTCTCTCGCAACGCTCTGCGCTTGACCTAATTCGTGCCAAGCCCAGTGCTTCCGGTGAAATTTGACGTCACCTATAAAGATTACAGAAACATTTCACTTGCACCTACAACAATTGAGTTAGACCGCAGTGGGTGAACATCAAGGACCAGGTAGTATACAAAGTCCGCTAATTCAATAGGGCTGATGGTCGGAATGCGATTCGTCGCCAGCATCGACTGATCTGGCCCAAATCCGTGCACATACTTGGGCTATGTTGAAGTCATAGATTGAGAGATTCCTGACTTGAGGGGATGATTTAAGAAATAGAAGCTTATGCACTGTCCTTTATGAGGTGAACCTGGTGTTGAACCTGATGTTGATTCTGCTCTCAAGTGCCGCGATTGCGAGGTTGCATTGGTCGCCAAGGCTTGTACCATAACCCGTATCTGCAGGTCGATGCGTTCGCAGGCATCATCAACATGGCAGCTTTGGCAGCTCAGCAGTACCGCCTAGGCCAGGAAGACATGCAATAATTCGAGATTGATTAAAGTTACCAATGAGTGTCACGCTGCTCGTGCTCGCCAGACGACTTGAGCAATTGATGATTGGTCTCGGATTGAAGAGGAACATTCCAAGACTTGATGCCGCTTTCCGTACTTTCTTCCAAGTCACAAAGTTCCATGTGCGACTGTACACTGCATCACTTGGTGCTTGCTTGGCAAGTATGTCAACGCCTCATCAATCCTTCAAGATCACATCATGTGGCGAATGACCAGAAAACAGTCCTGCAGTTCGTAGTTCGCTGATACCTGTGCCACTCACTGTGCATACAACACTTACCCTGTCAGCCTGCATCACCTACATACGTTGACATCAAAGTCCTGTAAGTGTACAACGTGGTGAAATGCGTGAAAAAAGGCAATGCGGAATTTTCTGCCCTCAACTTGAGCGAGTGCCCAGAAAGGGCCACTGCTAGGTATCATCGCGGGGCACCTATCTGCCTATCTTGGATTGCGGCTTAGCGGTAGTTGAACCCCTCCTTGCCTCCAGAACCCCCATGTGTCTTCCCGCAAAGATCCCCTGGCAGCAGCAAGCCACTGAAGTCTAAAGCGCAGAGGGACACGATGGACCCCAGACCTGCCCAACTGCCCTGCCAGCGATCACCTCATTAGCTCTCCCACTTTACACCTTCCGTCTTCTACCTAGCTCCGCCGAGGCTACGGACATGGGATGACTTCAGAGCCGTCTTGTTCGCGCCTCTCTAGGCAACCCCCGCGCGCATCTTAATTGCACACACCGGCCGCAACTCCTCACATTCCCAGCCTATCGCCGTGAATACCTTCGCTTCACGGCAAGCAGCAGCGCGGCGCGAGAAAGCTTGGCGTGGAAGGTGTGTTGCATCCGATCTGCAGACGACTGACAAGAAGAAGCGCATTTGTCCAAACAGCGTATCTTTAGCGGCGAGCCGTCTCTCGATTAAAAGGCTGCCAGTTCTTTCTGGCTTGATAGGTACGTCTGTTGTTCTTTTGAAGTCCTACTGACCTTGATCCTCTGTTGCGTGGCTGGGAGACGAGACGAGACGAATTTTGGAAGCTATCAATATAACCCGACAATTCATATTTATATCGCAATGGTTCGTGGCGGCTTCGCGGCGTCGCTCGCCTCGCTTCTGCGGCTGGCTCAAGCCGCTCAGCCTTACCTGGGATCGGGACCCTTGCCCGTCAGCCAACTGCGGCAATATGTAAGTCAATACCATTTTGATCTTGCGAGACGGCACACGCGAGAAAGCAGTGGCTGATTCTTTTGTAGGCCGAGCAGCCTGACGACTTTGCCGTCGCTGCAGTTGCGGCTTCGTACCCCACCTACAACTTCTCTGTGCCGGTCGACCATTTCCACAATGAATCCAAGTACGAGCCGCATTCAGACGACTTTTATAACATGCGTTATTGGTTCGATGCAAGCAACTACAAGCCTGGTGGTCCAGTGATTGTACTGGCTGCCGGTGAGACATCTGGCGTTGGTCGTCTGCCTTACATCCAGAAGGGAGTCGTGGCTCAGATTGCCAATGCGACCAACGGCATTGGCGTTGTTCTAGAGCATCGCTACTATGGTGGCAGCTGGCCCGTCTCGGACCTAAGCACCGAGAGCATGCGATTCCTTACAACCGACCAAGCACTGGCTGATACTGCATACTTTGCGCAAAACATTGTGTTCCCCGGTCTCGAGCAGTATGATCTCACCTCCAACAGCACTGCCTACTTTGCTTATGGCGGATCCTACGCGGGCGCGTTCGTGGCATTTTTGCGGAAGCTGTATCCTGAAGTCTATTACGGCAGCATTTCCTCATCGGGTGTGACTGAAGCTATCTACGATTATTGGCAATATTTTGAGGCTGCCCGCATCTATGGACCCAAAGCTGGTGTCGAGGCGACCCAGAAGCTCACCAATATCGTTGACAATATCCTTATTGGAAAGAATGGCACCGAATATCCTCAAAAGCTAAAGACACTCTTTGGCCTGGGCAACGTTACAAAGGCTGCGGATTTTGCCAGCGCGATTAACTATGGTATCACTGCGCTACAGAGCCTTAACTGGGATCCCACACAGAGCTCTGACGAGTTTTTCGTTTATAACGCGATTGTTGGCAATGATTCAGTCGTCTACGCCAGCACCGAGACTTACAGAGCCACGGTAGAAGAGCTCATTGAGGTTGGCGGTTGGGGCAATGAGACCGATACACTGGCAAACCACTTCTTGAACTATGTCGGATATGTTCGCGAGTCCATTTCGCCCAGCTGCTCAGGTGCAAACCAGGATGAATGCTACAGCAACGATGATCCAGAATTCTATGCTCAGGACGACATTTCACAGACTTGGAGATCGTGGCCATATCAGTATTGCACAGAGTAAGTCGAGTCTACTTGTCATGCCGAATTCGCGGTTCTCCGGGCAAGAATATGTACTGACTATTGATAAAGATGGGGCTATCTCCAGACTGGCAGCGGAGCACCAGCCGACATATTGCCCCTGATTTCACGAACCATTGATATCCCATACAGTGCAACTATCTGTGTCGAGGCCTTCAACATTACAACCCCTTCAAATGTTGAAATCATCAACAAGCATGGAGGTTTTAACTTCAGCTATCCTCGTGTAGCAATTGTCGACGGAGAGTGGGATCCATGGCGTCAAGCTACGCCACACGCTATCGGGTTGCCTGATCGACCTGACACCATCGAAGAGCCATTCTGGTTGATTCCCAAGGCTGTTCACCATTGGGACGAGAATGGCTTGTTCCCAAATGAGACAACAGCAGAGCTGCCACCACAGAGCATCAAGGATATTCAAGCATACGAAGTCGAATTCGTCACAGAATGGTTTAAGGAGTGGCAGGCCGAGAAGAGTACGAACTATTGAAGAGGATAATCCTTTTGAGCACGCAGTTGAGATTTTTTTGATTGAACTAACCATAGGTTTTCTAGGTAACATCAAGGGTCAAGCGCAGGAACTGACACATGGCCTCTACAAGCAGTACAACTACTAGAGTACAGATATTGAATATACACTCACCATGAATCCCTGAGCACTCACCGTACATCCCTGGAGGCACATGGCTTTGGCAGCCACTTTGAGAATCTTGAATCGCCGAATTGTACCCACAGATTATGGCTGTGGCTGACCAAGAGTGCGACACGCCGCCTTAAAAAATAGAAAAGCGGGTGGTGGGTGGCATGACAGCACTGTCTGACGAGACTGTCTATGATCCATGTCAAAGTTGGAGGATTCTTTTGTTCTCGAGGTTTCCAAGAGTTACATTCTTATCTATTGTGGTGACATGCCCTCTCCCAATCTGCCGTTTCTCGAGTCAGCGTATAGATCTTACATGCTTTGCAGGCTGCAGCTCTGAGCTGATGTCATTGGGCCACGCTTATTCTCACTCCGAATCCCACGGATTTTGGAGCTTCTCGAAAACCCGAGGCGCAGGTTCGCATTGGAACCCTAGCACATGGCAGCCACGCTACCTAGCCGCAAATCGTCTAATCTGTATAGACGTTTTGGGCAAATTCTATTCGGTATCTCATCCGGTACGCTACCCTATCCCTAATATGTCAAGGACTGCCGTATACTCTGACTTTTCGCGGGCAAGGCGGGATAGTGAACGGACTTTATTCACATGTACATATTTCCATATACAGACAGACCCATTTGCTGCAGCTGCGCCAATTGAAGTTGTCCCAGACGCCTTCTTGGAAATCCCATTTTCTCGGGTCGCTGCATGGCCCCGAGCACCGCCTGGACTTTGTTCCAGTTACACAATGTAAGCCGCCTCGCCAAGGACGAGCATGACTGTGCTGCTACTACTGCTGTCGTTGTCGGATGCACAATCGGATGTGCGACGGGCCCGAGTCAACTCTGATCTGATTACAGATGATTCATACCGTTTCTTGGTGCTATCTTTAGTCGCTCAAGATGGCTTGTAGCATCTTTCGGCAACATGCTACTTATGAGGGAGAGTTTCCCCTTTCAAGTCCGGATGAAACCTAAAGCATAATTATTCTTTCCAGTCCGTGAAGTGCTATCATACTGGTTCATGAAGTCGTATAACTTATACCATAATAAATATTTTTAATTAAAACCATCAAGGAGCAATCGGCCGTAGATCTCTGGCAGACTGTCCACACGATGCGTCCCCGGCTGAGCTTCGAGAGGCTCAGCTTCGATACCTCCACCGAACGAGGAGATGGCGACAGCTCGACCGACTACGATAGCTATGAAGATCTTCCTAGAGTGACATCGATAATTACAGACATCGACAGAGAAGAGATTGAAAGGATAGCCAACACCCTTTCATGGCGCGAGTCGGTAGCTGTCGATACCAGTCTGCGAAGGATCTCAACCTTGGGAACCCACGACCACAGACTAGAGCCGTCCAACAGAGACTTTGATCATGGAAGATGGCTTCGACGTACCATACAAGAGTTGCAATCTCAGGGAGTCTCGCTCAAGAAGACGGGTATTGCATACTCCAACCTGAAAGTGTCTGGTACTGCCCCCGCCTTGCAACTCCAGGATACTGTCAGTAGTATGCTTGCTGCACCGTTCAGACCCGAGACGTGGGCCTTTGGTAAGAAGGAGCACACACAGATTCTGCACAACTTTGATGGTCTAGTTGAGAGCGGAGAACTTCTCATCGTACTTGGTCGTCCGGGTAGTGGTTGTTCTACTCTCCTCAAGTCCATGACTGGACAGCTCTATGGTCTTTCGGTAGACGAAGGTTCGACCATTAGCTACAACGGCATCTCTCAGAAAGTCATGATGAAGGAGTTCAAGGGCGAAACTCCATATAACCAAGAGGTTGACAAGCATTTTCCGCATTTGACTGTTGGTCAGACAATGGAATTTGCAGCGTCGGCCAGGATGCCGTCCAATGGTCGCGGCGACATGACGCGAGAGGAGCGAGCCAAGGTTCTGGCTCAAGTCGTGATGGCTGTCTGCGGATTGAGTCACACTTACAACACAAAAGTTGGCAATGATTTTGTTCGTGGTGTGTCGGGTGGTGAGCGTAAGCGTGTCAGTATTGCCGAGATGATCTTGGCGGGATCCCCTCTATGTGCATGGGATAACAGGTATGTACACCCTTCAACATCTTACCATGGTACAAATGCCTGACAACGAATAGTACTCGAGGTCTCGATGCCGCCACAGCATTACAGTTCGTGGAAACATTGCGGCTCACTGCCGACTTGACTGACACCACCGGAGCCGTTGCCATCTACCAGGCAAGCCAGGCCATCTATGACCTCTTTGACAAGGCCACGGTTCTCTATGAAGGACGACAAATTTACTTTGGTCCCGCCAGTCATGCAAGGACCTACTTTGAAAACCAAGGATGGCACTGCCCACCCCGTCAGACCACTGGTGACTTTCTCACTGCCGTCACGAACCCTTCCGAGAGGAGGGCACGGCCTGGCATGGAGAATCAGGTACCACGAACAGCAGAAGAGTTTGAACACTACTGGCGCCACTCGGCCGAGTACTTGCACCTGCACAAGGAACTCCAGCAGTATCATATCAGACATCCTATGGCAGAGAACAGCGAAAGCTTAGCAATTCTCCGCCAGCAAAAAGTTGCCAGCCAAGCTAAATTTGTCCGCGAAAAGTCCCCGTACATGCTCAGTATTCCCATGCAGATCCGACTCAACACCAAGCGAGCCTATCAGCGGCTTTGGGGTGACCGAGCTGCAATCACCACCACAATGGTTTCTCATTCCATCGTCTCCCTTATTATAGGATCCGTCTTTTACGGCACACCAGACTCGTCTGCAGGCTTCTTAGCAAAAGCTTCTGCGCTGTTTGTAGCTGTCCTCATCAATGGTCTGACCAGTCTTGCCGAGATTCCCAGCATGTATGCTCAACGGCCGATTGTGGAGAAGCAAGTGTCTTATGCCTTTTATCACCCTTCCACAGAGGCGATAGCTGGCATCGTTTCGGATATCCCCATCAAATTCGTCATGGCCGTTATATTCAATATCATCTTCTACTTCATGGTTGGCTTGCGTCGCACGCCAGGTCAATTCTTTCTATTCTTCCTTATTACGTATATCGCCACCTTTGCCATGTCAGGTATTTTCAGGACCATGGGCGCCGTTACCAAGACTGCTGCACAGGCGCTGTCCATTTCGGGTGTGCTGATCCTGATGCTCGTCATCTACACTGGCTTCACCATTTCCGTGCCCCTCATGCACCCGTGGTTTTCATGGCTCCGCTTCATCAACCCGCTCTTCTGGGCCTTTGAGATGCTCATGGCCAATGAGTTCCACGGCGGTGAGTTTGCGTGCGCCAGCTTCGTCCCTGCTACCGGCCGGATCGGAGACTCCTTCATCTGCTCCGTTGTTGGTGCCGTGCCCGGACGGGAGACGATTAGCGGAGATGCTTTTATTGCGGCAAACTACCAATACCACTGGTCTCACGTCTGGCGTAATTTCGGTATCCTCGTCGCCTTCCTCATTGTCTTTATGCTCATCTACTTTGTCGCCTCTGAACTCAACAGCTCCACCTCCATCACTGCCGAGGCTCTCGTCTTTCGCAGGGGCCACGTTCCCGCTCATCTGCTCCAGGGCAAGAAGGCGGGCTTCGATGAGGAGATGATGCCTGTTTCCGGAGCCAAAAACGAAGACTACAGTAGTGGTGGAGACATGAGAGCAATTGAACCACAAAGAGATGTCTTTACCTGGCAGGACGTCGTCTACGATATTGAGATCAAGGGCGAACCCCGACGGCTCCTGGACCACGTCTCGGGATGGGTCAAGCCCGGTACCCTCACTGCGCTCATGGGCGTCAGCGGTGCCGGCAAGACGACGCTGCTCGATGTCCTGGCGCAGAGAACCACCATGGGCGTCATCACTGGCGGCATGTTTGTCAATGGCAAGCCCCTGGATACTGGATTCCAGCGCAGTACGGGTTACGTCCAGCAGCAGGATCTCCATCTCGAGACTGCTACCGTGCGTGAGAGTTTGCGCTTTAGCGCCATGCTGCGACAGCCCAAGTCGGTTAGCAAGCAGGAAAAGTATGAGTACGTGGAAGAAGTCATCAAGCTTCTCAACATGCAGTCGTTTGCCAACGCTGTTGTCGGTGTCCCCGGTGAGGGTCTCAATGTCGAACAGCGCAAACTTCTTACCATTGGTGTCGAGTTGGCTGCTAAGCCCAAGCTGCTTCTCTTCCTCGACGAGCCGACCAGTGGTCTCGATTCGCAGAGTTCATGGGCTATCGTGGCCTTCCTACGCAAGCTTGCCGACGCTGGTCAGGCCGTCTTGTGTACTGTGCATCAACCCAGTGCTCTCTTGTTCCAGCAGTTTGATCGTCTGCTCTTCTTGGCCAAGGGCGGAAAGACTGTCTACTTTGGCGAGATTGGATCTAACTCGAGGACACTCTTGGACTACTTTGAGGCCAACGGTGCCAGGCCGTGTGATGACGATGAGAACCCTGCCGAGTACATGCTTGATATAGTCAACAACTCGTGGGACGCCCGCGGTAACGATTGGCACACTGCATGGAAGGAGAGTCCAGAAAGCCATGCCGTCCAGCGCGAGGTTGGCAGGATTCACACCGAGAAGCAGAGCGTCCCCCTTGCCGGCTCATCTGGCAGCGATGCCAATTCCGAGTTTGCCATGCCCTTTTCTACACAATTCGCCGAGGTCACGACCCGAGTGTTCCAGCAGTACTGGAGGACGCCCAGCTACATTGTTGCCAAAATGTCACTTGCCATTGCTGCCGGTCTCTTTATTGGCTTCTCATTTTGGCGCGCCAACACGAGCTTGGCGGGCATGCAGAGCGTCATCTTCTCGGCCTTTATGCTCACCACCACGTTCAACTCGGTCGTGCAGGCCATCCAGCCCATGTTTGTCACGCAGCGCTCGCTCTACGAGGTCCGCGAGCGCCCGTCGAAGGCTTACTCGTGGCAGGTCTTCATGTTTGCCAACATCCTCGTCGAGATCCCCTATGCCATATGCATGGGCATTCTGGCCTATGCGTGCTTCTCGTATCCCATTTTCGGGATCCAGGACTCGGAGCGACAAGGCCTGACTCTGCTCTACTGCATTCAGCTCTTCATGTTTGCGTCCACTTTCGCTCAAATGACGGTCGCCGCTCTCCGCGACGCCCAGACCGCCGGCGCCATTGTCACGCTGCTCGTCATGATGAGTCTCGTGTTCTGCGGCGCCCTCCAGGCCCCCTCAGCTCTCCCGGGCTTCTGGATCTTCATGTGGCGCGTGTCGCCTTTCACCTACTGGATCGACGGCATGATATCCACGCAGCTGCACGAGCACGCCGTAGTATGCACGGCCGATGAGACGTCCGTCTTTGACCCGCCCGCGGGCCAGAGCTGCGGCGACTACCTGGGCGGCTGGCTGGCCACTAACCCGGGCGGCCAGCTGCAGAACCCCGACGCCACGGCCGGCTGCGCCTACTGCTCCATCTCCGTGGCCGATCAGTTCCTCGCGGGCAACCGCATGTCGTGGGACCACCGCTGGCGCAACTTTGGCATCCTCTGGGCCTACATGATTTTCAACATATTCATTGCCGTCTCGACCTACTGGGCGTTCCGGGTCAAGGTTTGGAAGAGGAAGAGCAAGAAGGCTTGAGGGGTGGGGGGATAATGCATCGTTCAATTGTTGATATGGAAGCGTGATGATGAATTGTTTATAGATTTGAATATTGGAGTCGGATATGTATTGGTCATGAAGACACGACGTTACGCTCAATAGATATTTACTTTGTAAATGTATTGTTTTTCGGAAGAACGAACTGATCGCTGTTCAAAATGACATGACAGAAGGCATCAATTCTGCTGTTTTTGCATTTGTGTTGGGTAGCTAAAGGGAACAACAATAGTAATGCCTGATCCAGTGGCAAACTGCCGACTTCCATTCGACCGACCGAATCTTGTCGTGACAGGGGTTTTAGTGGACAAGACCTAGAGCACGATTTCGCTGAAAGCTATACTCAGCGCATCCTTTCAAGAGATGCAACATTGGTGTGACAGAGAACAAGAGTCAAAATAAACATAGCAGAAACATGATATTCGGATAGAGGCCTTTTGGAAAACATGCACAGTCCAAATAAATGGCAGCAAAACTTGGGCGTGAAGGTTTTCAAAAAAGATTCTGCTTTTCGAATCCTCAAAGTTGCATTCTCCAGCGGGTCGCCAACAGGGGTCAGAGGCTTATTTAATATACTGCAGACGCGCGCCATAAACTTGGGGAAGATTGGAGCCGGTTCTACGGAATACGGTCCGTGGGCACGTTGAAGCGCGCGGTGCTAATGGCAGTTCGAGATGCGGAGACGGAGGGAAGACACCCAAGAACTACAACCCAATTGGGACATGCTCAGAGTATAGTGCCGGGCCCTGACGGATTCCGCCAATCGGCATCACGCCCTCGCCTTGGAGGTCTTGGGACTGCGGGTATGCAATGCCCGCAATCATTGAGGGTAACAGGGCAGACCTGGATCCGTGATTTAATACGCAAAACGACATTTAAAGACTTGCCAGTGTCCCGCCGCCGCCGCCGCCGGTGTCGTCGAGAAACATGTAGACAGTCGTAGATCGCCCAGGAAAACCAAAAAGATTGCTGAAAACCCGCTGCTTCAATATGGCCTCGAAGATTCTGACTCTGGCCATAGCCACACTGGCGGCTGCCTTCCCGAGACCGTTACCACCAAGAGCCGTTAGCAATGTATCCGCCAGCGGAACCCAGTACTTCATCACCTTTGGCGACTCCTACTCGCAGACCGGCTTCGACATCAACGGCACGCACCCGTCGGCCGCCAACCCGCTGGGCAACCCCGCCCTGCCGGGCTACACCGCCAGCGGCGGCCTCGACTGGGTCGGGTTCGAGGTGACAAAGTACAACGCCTCGCTGCTGCTCTCGTACAACCTGGCCTACGGCGGCGCGACCACGGACGCCAGCCTCGTGGCCCCCTACGCCGACACGGTGCTCAGCTTTGTGGACCAGGTGGGCGAGTTCTCGGCCAGCCTGGCGGCCAAGCCCGACTGGGCGCCCTGGACGGCCAGTGACACCCTCGTGGGCGTCTGGATGGGCGTCAATGACGTTGGCAACACTTTCTGGCTGAGCAACATGACCGACGTGCTCGATGCTGTTACCACGCGCTACATTGAGCAGCTGCAGGTGACGTATGACGCTGGCGCGAGGAACTTTGTCGTGTTGACCGTGCCTCGTAAGTTGAGCCTGGAGACAACCGTTTCTTCAAAACGAATAACTGACTTTATAATCCAGCCATTGACCAGACACCTCTCATGCTCGAGAACGATGCGTCTTCCGAGGCATCTCTCGTCAGCGCCATCTCCACCTACAATGACTTTGTGTCCAGCAAGCTCGACACCTTCAAGTCCGCCAACAGCGACGTGACGACCTGGATCGTGGACACCTCGGCGCCCTTTTACGAGGCCATCAACAACCCGACGGCCTATGGCGCCCCCAACGCTACTTGCTTCAACGCCGATGGAACGAGCTGCTTGTGGTTCAACAACTACCACCCTGGCATTGCCATCCAGGGACTGGTCGCGGAGGCGGTTGCGCAGACTGTTGGTGCGCCATTCTTCACTGCATAAAAAAGTTGAGCATTGAAATGTATATATTATATAAGGTCACTTGGCTACCCTGATTGACTTGTAAAAATTGCTGAAATTATAAAAAGAGATTCTAACACCTGCACCCTATGATGTGCGGTATATTGACTGAGAGGCTCATGCCTATGTCTCATTCAGACTGTTCAAGCCTGAAGAGTAAAGTCCTGAGGACCCGTGTAGGAAGTCGATGTGTCCAGTGGGCTGTCGCCCGTGGAGACGTATTGGACAACACCAGCGTCGCTAGTATAGGTCCGAGTGACCGCTTCGGTGTTATTGGACAACTTTTGAGTAACGTCGAGCTTGATGGCAAAGTTTTCGATCTGGCTAAAGTTGAACGTTAAGCCAGAGTCATCTTCACCGCATTTGCCCGAGATGGGGAGGAAGGTGGGTGCGCTCGAGAGTACGCCGTTGCCGACGCCGCCGCAGTTGACGGGGTCCGCGCTTCCGATCTGGACCTCGAGGCTGACACTATTGTCATGCGTTAGTATGCAAACTGTATCTCGACAAAGCAGTGACCTTGGAATGAGAGCTTGCATTTGTACGCTGGAGTGTGCTGCTTGGTATGCTTTATGAGAGGGTTAGTCTTCGATTACCTCTGTTTCTGATGAGTGTGCATGTGGTGTGACTCACCAGCAAAGTCCGTTACTTGCCAAATATCGTCTCTCCCAGTGACCGGAGCGGCCTGACCGAGGGCGGCCAAAGATGCCAGAATAAATGTCAATGACTGCATTTTGTTTTGATAGGTCGAGTGGATTAAATAGTTTTGAATAGGAAATTTGAAGTGATGGTGTTGAATACCGAATGAGCTGTATTTGCTTGAACGAATATTACGAAACAACGGGCTCAGGAACATTTTTATAAACACATTGTAGTGGGCGTTCCAGCCATGAGTGTCATACATAGCAGCGGAACAAGGTGATCGACATCGGAAGGATCCAAGGCGATCTCACGTAGTATAGGGATTGTCGAATGGAGTAGCATGCTTATGTCACTCTAGGACTGAAAAGTTACAGCCGCCTGTGTGCTCATCCAATTAGCGGAGACGACCACAAACCCGCTTGCGTATTCGGGGTCCAGGAGTAAGACAAGACCTAGTCAGAGGATGCCAAAAAGGGTAAACGCTCTATTGAGGGACTCGAGGCGATGCCCATGTGTCGCCTTGTATTATGTGTCGATGGAGTAGAGCTCCGAGGTGGAGCAGAACGTTGGCAGAACGTTGACAAATAGAGTTCTTTTCCTGTCAAACCAAGCTTGCGCGTTCCGTACCCCTGAGCTGAGGGCGCACTGTAAGAGAGCTTGTCCTACCCGTGCCACTGCTGACGATTTGTACGCACCCAGAAGACAGTTGTGCATTTTTGAATTATAGAACCAACCAGTCCCTTCAGGATTAATTGAACGTCTCGAAATCCTGTTTCGATCCGATGAATATTCCATAAGGATTACAAACCTCATTCATGACAAAACATGACTCTTGTTCGGGCTCTCGTCAAGCGCGAGCTGGATTGCAATCGCGCTTTGTGGCTTACAAACACCCCGCTTTTGCATCCCATTTTACGCCAGCGGCCTTCTCATTGGCTGAAAATGACTATGCGAGGCCTGCATGGACTCCTCAGACGACTTGTGCATCGTATGAATGCTCGGTTAGATAGCAATTGGAACAAGATATATAAGATTGATAGATGGCATTCCTTCTGGGTATTGGAAAGAGAGGAGACAATCAACAATAACTTCACATTCAAGAAAGATAATCAATCAACTGCGTCAACGACATCAAGTCAACGCCATACTCAAAATATTCTCCTCAGATATTCATAGTTGAGCTTGTTTGCATCATCAACAAAATGGTTTCCATTGCGGAAGTCCGATCGGCGAACGCCTCGCTCAAGTCGTCGCGCTCGGGGGTAACGGCTGTGGTGACAGGAGCCACGTCAGGTATTGGTTATGGTACGTGATGGGAACCTTCTATGCTCTTGGAATTTGCATTATAACGGTTTTCTAACTCTAAGCTGCAGGTTTTGTCAAGGCTCTGGCTTCTCAAACAGACAGCTTAAAGATATATCTTGTGGGCAGGCCAGGAAGGCTGTCCCAAGTCATTGGCGAGCTCGAAACGATCAACCCCTCGGGCGAATATATTGGCATCGAAGTCAATGATCTGACCCTTCTTGCCGACACTGAGAAAGCCGTAAACAAGATTGTGGAGCAAGAATCCAAAGTGGACCTTCTATTCATGTCACAAGGATATCTTTCATTTGCTTCGAGAGACGAGTCCGCCGAAGGCATCGACAAGATCACCTCGATCCGCCATTACAGCCGCACCCTCATCATTCTCAAACTCCTCCCACTGCTCAACGCCGCCGCCTCGCCGCGCGTCATCTCGGTACTCGCAGGCAGCAAGGAGGGCGCCATTTTCGAGGACGACCTAGAATTTAAGAACCCGGCAAACTACAGCGTTGGGAAAGTCGGCGACGCCACCGCCAGCTACGTCTCCCTGACCCTCGAGCAGATCCAGAAGCAGAACCCCAAGGTCAGCTTTGTGCACGCCTTCCCCGGGCTGACCAAGTCGTCGCTCTTCCGGCCCGAGAGCTTTGGTCGCGCGCTGAGCTTCTTCATCAACTGGATCGTCATGCCCATTACCAGCCGCTTCCTTTGGCAGTCGGTCGAGGAGGCGGGCGAGCGATTCTTGTATGTCGCGTCAACCCCGAAATTCGCTGCTGCGCAAGGGAGTGCGGCTGTGCATGACGGCGATTTGGCTGTTGGGTCGAACGGAGTCAACGGCAGCGGTGTTTACACCATCAATGAGAAGCAAGAAGGAGTGCACAACAAGAGCCTCGACCCTCTAAGGGCCAAGGGCGCCGATGTCAAGATCTTTGAGCACACCTTGGAAACGATCAAGAAAGTGGTTGGCAACAGCATATAGAGGTCATTGGTAGGGCGATGGTTCAGGGCAATGGAGTATTGGGTTCTGGTGTACAGGCGTTCTGATCGAGTGGAGACACATGTAATGTATAATGAAACAGTCGTTGTAATCAAGACTTTGCGTTGTCATCTCGGGACATTTCTGTGCGTTTTCTCACTCGCACCAATTCTTTCCTTTTTTATTCTTCTATTTTGGGTAATTGAGGATCGCAGCTGGTATACTTGCTGCCTGGGTGCTAAGCAGGTCGAACGTGGGGACTCTGATGCTCAACGGCCGCCGCGATACAGCCTCCAGTCAGCAATTAGCGCGCTCAGCCATGATCCAGGACGGACTTTATGGGCTTTCGGGGCATTTTCATAATGACCGATCTAGATATAAGTGATTATTATAAGTCAGGCTATGTTATAGAGATGGAATAGAAAATCATCATTAAACGAATATTGCATCATGTTTAGCTCTATACTTCTTCTTGGCAGTGCACTTTTCGCGCTTGTACAATCAGCATGTATTTCGCAGCCACTGACAAATTCAACGACATTGTATGTTGCCCACCAAGGCCGAGGAGTCTTGACCTTGAACTTCGACCCGACCAAATCAGCAAATGAGAGTCTTCGAGTCGTCGGCGAGACCGAGGCGGGCTATCAGCCGGGGTGGATATGCAGCCGCGACTCCAACCTCTACTCGGCAGCGAGAACATACTATCCCGACAACTCATCTGTCTCGGGCGCAGTCTTTGGCTTTGATCGTCATGGAGAGATTCTCTCGAGCATTTCCCAAACTTCTTCAGACGGCGATGGAGGAGTTTTCTGCCAGATCAATGAAGACGGCTCATTGCTAAGCGTGGCCAACATTGATGGCTCGACCGTCTCGCTCCATCCTCGTGAACAGGACAGTGGTGTTGTGGGCGCTTCGTCGCACGTGTTCAAATTCAACCTCACGCAACCCGGGCCAGGGTCCAATGATTCTCAGATTCAAAGCAACCCACATCAAGCGGCATTCGGGCCATCGGGACCCTGGGGCCAGTTGATGGTAGTACCGGACCGAGGCGCAGATCGTGTCTATGTCTATCGGGTGCGGTCGTCCGGGGATGGGACCGCGGACGTCCAGCTGGCTGAGAACATTACACTCCCCCTGGGTACTGGACCTCGCCACGTCATCTTTCAGGAGAGCTCGGGTCTCATGTATCTTGTGAGCGAACTGGACAACACGGTGCGAGTGTTCAGCCTTGATACAAGCGACATGGCTAATGATGCATTGAACATTACTCTGCTTCAAACCGCATCAACGCTGGGACCGGGTTCGTCGCGCACCTTGCCTATCAACGAGCACTTGGCGTCTGAGTTGGTATTGTCCGATGATGGGCGCTTCCTTTACGTCTCGAATCGCGACACGACAACGTATGACAGCGACAGCTTGGCTATATTCTCTGTCAGCAGCGCACTTTCCCCACAGCCGTTGGAATGGCTTGGAACCAGCGAGACTCATGGGAAAATCCCACGTCACTTTTCATTGAGTACCGACACGCAGAATGAGTGGGTGGCCGTAGCAAACCAAGTTTCGAACACAATCTTCGTGTTCAAGAGAAACTCGGAGAATGGATTTCTGGAAGGGGTAGTAGGCAATCTGACCTTGGGGGAGTTCGACATAGAGCTACAAAACGGCCCCATGGCTGTTGTTTGGACTTCATAGTTGAGAGTAGACAGCTGGCGCACTTGAACGAGCAACTGGTGCTCAGCCAAGGTTCGAATTGCTTAGCTTCAAGGTGAAAATAATCTGGGCAAATTACACAACTGCAGAAGATCAGGACCTGCTAGTAATTTCCTCAATCGTGTGCTTGTGTATAATCCGAGCTTCATCCCATCATTCACGGAGATCATGATCTGGTTGTTTGAATTCCGAGAAGCGTAGACAATTTGGTATCGTTTTCCATGGTTGCTGAGTCTAAATTCTCTAGTTCTGTTGGGTGTTTCCTACATAACGCTGTCCCTACTGCTTGGCGACACTGTGCGTGACTTTGAGCAAGCGCGTTCTCTTGATCTCGGGGCCCTCATCTCCCAGGTATCTACCAGTATAGAACGACCAGTGCAGCGTACCCAGAGCGACGTCTAACAAGCCCTGGAGCAAAGCGAGCACTTGTGTATCGATTGGTGACCCGTATATTGGGATTTCTGCTAGAGATTTGTACCACTGACGATAGCAGTCGTCCAATTTCTCTGACACAACGTCTACAGCGGATTGTAGAGTGAGACCGGACTGGTTCAATTTGATGATAAGGTTGTGCTCCACGCCATGTTCCTAAGGGAGCTTGATGTCAATTACAGAGATCATTTTACAACTCTCACAGGGTTGAGCTTACCATGTCCTTCCGAAGGGACAAAAGGTCATTGCCGTAAATCACTATGTCTGTGGCGATAATTTCGCACATGATGATAGAAGGGTGTTGCATGACGTAAAGTGGGAGATCGACTCCAGTCGCCCATTCGACAACAGCAAAAGCCGGATATGTCCCAATACACCCGCGCCGGTACTCCATATACTGATCAACTGTGAGTTGTGGTCTCCCCTGAGACGTCCAATGCACCTGTTCCGTTGATTAATATCGACTATATTTCGATTTCGCATCGAAGTGGACTCGCCTGCTTGAGACACCCAAGCATATATTTTTGATGTGTCATCTTCCAGCGCTGTTGCATTGCTGATATCAAAGGATTTTAGATATGCTATTGATTAGGGTGACGCTGGTTGACATGGCTTACACTTGGATGAACTTTCTTGGACTCGTGACCAGCATGACTGAAACATGTCTGGAGAGTTGATTTATGTTAGCTTCCCGGCGGTGACTTGAATGGAGTTGAAAAGAGTCAAGGGCGATTGAAATATTATCAAGTCCAATAGATTGGCAAGCCTATAGTGTCGAGTGCGTAGGATGAAACTTACGAAGGATGGGATCCTGTTCCGCCGAGACAGGTGGATGTGTGTCGTCGAGAACTGCAAGACTTTCTATGATACTACACGAGAACAATTGCTATCAGTTCTGCGTGAATGACAAAGACTCGTGAGAATGCTTACGTCTGAGCTGCACCGACTGTATCGTCTTTGAGGAATCCCTCGTCGATAACTGGGAGTGGTGAGTAAGGCCAAGTAACAAGCAATTGGCAAGACAAACTAACTGTCGTCAAATGCGAAGACCTGTAAACATTAGCATAGTGTTCGAGGGAGCATGATATCGTACAGAGATCTACCCAGTTATTCCAGTCAGTCATCAACCTCACCCCAGCAGCATTCGCACGGGGCGCCGATATGGCTGAGAGATATGCCAAGTTGGCTCTCGCGTTTCTCTTTGCTTCATTTCCTTGTAGCTTAAGTATACTAGAGATTGACAAGCAGATTAGCATATCTAGTAGCAGATTCAAGTTTAGGTTGCCAATAGAGTCTCATGCATACTTCACGGCCCAAACATCAGCTTCACCTTTGATCTCGGAATATGCGGGGTTGACTGGAGCATCAGCCGACATGATGGAAGAGAAAAGATCTGGCAGTCGAAGGATGGTGCTTTTCGGGTCTCCTTCTTGAGCATCATCATGGCTGCTGAGGGTAGACATGGAAGCCATAGAAGGCGTGTTGCTCGGGATGTTTGGTCTAACGGACTCGTCAGATGAACTCATGGTTTCTAAGGTAGTGCTTTTTACAGTGATGATGGTATTGGAGACTGGAGAAGACCAAACTTGCAACTTATAGTCGAGTTGACAGACTGCTTCGTCACAAGATCCAGCAAGACAGAGAGCCTGAACCCTGTTGTCAGCCCGGTAGGAACAGGAGCTTGCATACCCGATTTCATCTACGTGTCAAGGCGTACTCGCAAATGGTGGGACGCCCGATAGGTAACATAATGTTTCTCACATGAGATCTGCAATCTCAGTCTTTGCAAC